>JAJJMA010235481.1:0-32014 GCA_023529015.1 Papaver nudicaule
GTGGGACATGGTGCTAACCATGACCAAGCTATAAAAGTGGGACATGGTGCTAACCATGACCAAGGTATAAAAGTGGGGCCGTAGCCTAAGCCACGGCCAAGCAAACAAAGTGGGACATGGTGCTAGCCATGACCAAGCTATAACAGTGGGGTCGTAGCCTAAGTCACGGCCAAGCAAGCAAAGTAGGACCATGACATTAGGTTATGGCCAATCAAAGAAAGTGGGGCCCTGGTATTAGACCCGCAACAACATGGGATGGGATGGCCGTGTGGGCCAGGACAGGATATCCATGTAGGATAGGTTGGATGGCCGTGTAGGCCAGGGACGCCGTGTAGGCTAGGATAGGATGGTCGTGTAGGCCAGAGATAGGATGGCGCATAGGCTAGGTAGGGACGGGATGTGGACCATGACACTAGGCCATGGTCGTAAAAATCAAAAATAAGGCCATAGTGGCCAATTCTCTTATCCCTACTGCAAATAAACTCATACCTTGCCTTGAGCCATTCACCTGACGATGCCAAGATGCCAGAAATTGGTGCAAAATTACTCTTGCAACTTCCTTGCCAAAAACCACCATCAACACCTCCCTATAGCAAAAGTCAGTTAGGAAGTTTTTAGAAGACCGTTCCGGTAATCAAAATCGTCTTAAATGGAAAACATATGTATTCCTCCTGTAAGACTTGGCGAATAGATTCTACGACATCAAAAGTGATATGCGAGAGCACGTTGGAATTAAAGAAATGGTTGAACATCATCATCTCCACTTTTCCCCTAGGGAAAAGTAAGTAATTTGACATATCGATTCCATCATTCAACTAGAACCTACTAATAACTTTTCATCAATTTAATTCCAGAATAAATATGTGATCCTACATCATATATGTCATGGTAAACGATGGTACATGCACGTGAAGTGTTATAACGTGTTGAATAGGCGTGCTCCGAGATACATTCAAGATGTATTGATGTCCGAGAGGATAAACCTTGCTTACTAAAATATGTAATGGGCGAATTTCTTATATCTATCTTAAAACTATAAATGAAATTCTTCTTTATGAACAAAATGCATAAGTGACGATTAATAATACAATCGGTTCATATGATCACATATAATTGATGATTAATGGCTGGATCTTTTAGTGCTTCATCGACATTTCTTGGCTTTAGAGTTGATAAAAAACAAGCAAAATGACAGACGTTCTGAAGTTGATGCGAGTCATAACCCTTGGAGTGGGTTCGCCAATAATATGATCTCTTGATGAATGTCGTCGGTTTACCCATAAGGGAGTTTCAGGTACATACGATTCATTGTCAGTTTCATACTCTTTTTCACTGTAATCGGGATCCTTTTTATAGTGACAATGCAAATGAAAATGAGGGGATACCAAGGTACACCACCAACTTTTGAATTCGTGAACCTAGTTGATCAGGTTACTTGAACGATCTCACAAATCAATATTCAAGAAACAACCCTGTTTTAGGTGTAAAACAATAAAGAGAATCTGAGGGGTAAAGTGTGAAGTTGTAATGGTATTCGAGAGGTCAAGATCGAACAAGACTCGCCTAAACCAAGAAATGGTCGTTCGAGTATTGCTTCAGCTACAAGAAGAGGAAATAGGGTTGGTTTAAGGGAGGGAAGCAGAGAAAGATGAGATCAGATAATTGCTATGATTTCTGTGATGTTGTGAATAAAGTTGCTAAAAGAATGGATATTCAGTTCTCACTAGATATTGAATGCTGAATGAGAAGAGTTAATCAATTATCGATGAGATGAATTGATTGTACTGCACTGAATTGAACTGTTTGTTATGTGTTTTCCAAACTGGTCGAGTGACCTATTCATAGCAATAGAATTCCAAGTGATCTCGTAAGAAGTGGAAGAAGTGGAAGAGTGGGAGTGTGGAGTAAGTGGGTCCAACTGTTAAGAGTCTTGCGCCTAATATTAGGGAAGACTAACAACCCACTTTCTCATCCCATCTTTCTAGCAACGTTCACACGACTTAGTTTCTTTCCCGTTGAGTGATTGAGCCGTTGCAATCACACGTGCCGTAGACCGCCAAACCAAAATCCTAAAGAATATCCCCCATGTAACTTACTTGATTCTCGTAAGATTTGTTTAAGTGTTGAATACTTATTAAGTCAAAGCTGACTAAATGCAAGTCGTACCATTAACTGATAAGCTTAGGACTTTGCATATAAATAGAGATTTAAGCGATAAGTTTGTGCATCTCTTTTAGGATTGGTCTAAGGATTGAGCCGGGCAATCTCCATTTAAACCAATGAGAATAGTCTAAGGATTGAGCTATGTAATCCCCATTAGACTGAGGGGATTTCAGCAACCCTCTGTAGCAATAGTCAAGTAAATACGACTTTCTGTATGCCATAAATATGAGAAATTGGATTGTGGCATATAATGCACCAATTCCCTGAGTAATAGAGACATATGAATGTCCAAAATAATATAAGTCATAGCTATGAGCCATGATTAAGACATGTAACACTGATTATAGAAGCAAGCCTATAATCAGGAGAAAAGTAAGGTTATGCTAACACATCGTAGCCTCAACCAAAATGCATGAGCATTGACAATTCAAGGCCTAAAGATAGGACACATGAATGGTAATAATCTATATTACATAGCATAATAATCTTATTAGGAAGTTGCTATAGGATGTATAGGGATGAACCATAACATTACGTCATATTCAGATTTCTAGACAGTTTGCACGTCACTTACTCTAAAAATCGCCCAGGCCAGCCTATATTTTCTAAAATTATGAAATTTTAGTATGTCATGGGAAACTCGCATATGAACAACTTTTATGAAGGAAGTTTCTCCCGAATCCTTACGGAATCGCGTTATTTAGATTCACTAACCTCTTGAACGATGAAGCCGAATGTCTTCGTTTGATCTTCAGTCTTCTTCAACTCTTCAAGTAGTGATTCTAAATCCTACCAAAATCTTCCACAACCTAAAGCTAACTCACTCATGAGACTTTACCTAATCTGTGTTGTTTAGCGGTCGAGGTTTGATCACTAAATTTGACAACTAAGCTTTTCATACCAACACTTAGTAAGGTTGACCGAGCCATGCTCTAACAACCCTAACTTGTCACAAGCCCATGGATAGAACTCATCTATCCACACTCACCCGATGATAGCCCTTTCCTTTTTTGGCGGCTCCATTCACCTATCAGTATTCAATGTGGTCACACTATGCCCATACATAGGTGCCTTTACATCTTAATCTAGCCTATAGGTCACCCCTTCCGTGAAGCGGGCTTGGGTCATGGTAGCTGGCTCTGATACCAAATGTTAGGGTACCAACCCTAACTGGTCAAGAGCCCATGGATAGAACTCATCTAATAAATTGGTATGTTAGTTGAGGGGATCCAAGGGACTTATGCAGTACATATTCTAACCCATCTAAGCCATGTAGGACTAAGGTCCTAACACAGTCACACATCTCTTATTTCTTTGCCCTTATGCTGTTTTGGTCTTCCAGAAGTCCCACATACAACTTCAGTTGGAGGATTTTCTCATTGATCCTAATCAGATAATACTGAAGTGGCTAACTGAATTATCTACGGAAGATCTCTCTTTGGCATGTTGTATTATTTGGAATCTGTGGAAAGCGAGAAATGACATTGTATTCTCTAGGCAATCATTTCCTGTGGAGCAAGTGTGGTTCAGAGCTACTTCGGATTTTCTCTTAGTATGCAAGATATGGAGGATAACACAAGTTCGCTAACAAATGTTCACTGTAATCAACAATGGATGTGCCCTCCAGAAGGTTTCATTAAGGTGAATGTAGATGCTGCTTTTATCCCAAAAAAAGGGGGCAGCAGGGCCATAGCTCATGATGAAAATGGTGTTTACATTGGGTGTGCGACACATATTTGACGCAACTTCAGCTCTGTTGGCGGAGACAAAGCCTGCAATTTAGGAATACAACTGGGGAGAAGATTAAACAAGACTAAAGTTATCATCGGAGGAGATGCTTCTAATGTTACCAAAGCGGTGTTGGGTGACAATGGTGACATTCCCTGGTGCATTAGATCTTTAGTCCTAAGAATCAAGGATGCCAGGAATGAGTTTAAGTCAATAGAATTTGTTTCTGTACTTAAAATTGTAAATGATGTTGCTCATAACTTATGTCAATATGCTATGCATAATGACGTCTCTTGGTGAAAAAAGAGTAAGCAAAAAACCTCTCTCCAAAACCCTAAAAAAGAAGAAACAAAAACCACTGCTGCTTGAGCGCCGTTCTGCTCAGATCGGCTCTTTTGGAGCAGATCTGGGAAGACAATCCTTCATCAATAGCTTGTGTTTCCTTCCTATAGATTTCCTATAATTTTAATTTAGTTTGTGTTATTTTATGGATTTCTCGGTACTGTTGTATGCATTTTTCTCTTTGAGATTTGTTTTGTTGGATCTTTGGTTGATTAGTGGTATGGTTTGTGATAAGTTGTTGAAGCTAAAAGATCAAACCTTTCAATTTTTCTCAGTTCTGATCTGCAATCAAGCCGCAGCATTTCCGGCAACTCTGGGCAGAAAGGCTTTACTTTCTGTTTTCGGTTTAATTTCAGTGTTATATCTCCTTTGTGTTTATGTGTTAATATGTGGTGATGAAATAAATGTGAATTGCAGCGACCAGTTTCTTCGCGGCCAGCTACTCCGACAAGGGTTTTTGGATGGTATTATTGGGTGTGATCGTGCAAATCGGGATCTTCTTTTGATTCAGGGTAAGGTACCGGTGTCTACATCTTCATCAGCGTCGATCTACAGCCAACTTCAACCTCCAGTTATTTCTCCGGCAACTCCGGCTCGATCTGATACTCACCTTGTTTCCGGTTATATTATGTTACTTATTTTAGAAATAGTTTTTGCAGTATGTTGCTTAATTAGTGTTGTTACCGAAGTGATTTGCAGCGGCCATCTCCTTCACGACGAGTTTCTCCGACGGGTAATTTGTTTACCAACTAGGGAACATGTTTGTGTTGTAATCGGTTTCTTGAATCTTGTGATTGGGTCTGTATCTTTGATGTGGTGGTTTGTTTATGTTCTGATGTGATCAATTAGAAAAATGTTTTACCGGGTTGTGGATCAATCTTCAACGATCCAAACTCACTTGCATGTATGCAGGATGTTAGTGTTAGTGTTAGCGTGACTGTTACTGTCCGATGACCTAGTCATTGATATTGGATTCTGGTCACTAATGGATTCGGGTTACCTAGGATTCCAGTTACTTAGGATTCTCGTTACTTATTACTTAGGATCTCAGACATTTTGCATTATTAACACTAGGAGTAGGCGCCAAAAGCCAAAACTCAGAGTTAAAAATAAATCATCATTAATGATCTGTGATTTTTCTCTAAATAACATAATGAGTAAGGCAGAACACGCAATCCTGCAAATACAAGGAGTGCACCCTGCACTAGGTGTTTTTGGGAAGGAGTACGCAGTACCCCCCAACAGACAAAAATTCAAATCAAAATCATATAACAGAACCTGTAAAAGCTGAGACACGATAATGTCCAAAGGCAGCTCAAAACACTAAGTTTAATTCAAAACCAGTCCTTCGACTAGTTTTCAATAATACTGGGGGCAAATATGTAGATGACAAAATATAGCATCCACCACAGAAGGCAACAAAAACTGGACGAGAGGTACTGCAGGTCCTGCGTGACGACCACGAGGAGAATCAGACCAAGGTACCAGAGTCCGGATCACAAAGACTGTGGATACAAAACCCGAGACGACCAAAGGCGGTTAAGCAACAGCGGAGACTGCTAAGGAGATTACGAGGTTCTGTCATCCAAGAGACGGGAATGCGAGCGAAACAATCGGATCTAAGATATTTATCTGATGTATTTACTAATTCATCCCTAAATTTTATTCCCGTCGTCTATAAAAAGGCCTCCCTGCCTCATCTGTAAACCAAGTAATCAATTAATGAGAAAATAAGACTAGACTCTTTCTCTAAACAATATCTCTCTTTACTTTATTGTTGATATGGTTAGTTGAAGCAAATTGTTCATACTACATTGTCGATCAAGTAGATTCAATCACTAGGAGAAGATCAGTAGATCAAAGCAAAGTCTAATTATCTCTTAGATCACCGGATTCATACCAGATAATTGGTGAAGGTATGTTCTAAACCTAATTTTGTATCTTCACCAACAACATGATGAAGGAATTTATCTGTCCCAAGAAAAGTATGCAAGAAACCTTGTTAAAAAATTCGGATTAGAAAGTGCTTCACCAATGAACACGCCTATTTCTGAAGGATCTAAACTACACTTTGACCCAAAAGGGAAATCTGTTGATCAAAAACTTTTTAGGTCAATGATTGGTAGTTTGTTATATCTAACAGCCAAAAGGCCTGACATTTCGTTCAGTGCCGGATGCTGTGCCAAATATCAAGCCGATCCTAAAGAATCACATCTTAAGGCTGTTAAACGTATTATACGTTACGTGAAAGGCACTGTAGATTTCGGTCTATCTTTTATGAAGAATTCAAACAATTGTCTTGTTGCATACTCTGATGCTGACTGGGCTGGGTGTCAAGATGACAGAAAAAACACCTCAGGTGGATGTTTTTATGTCGGACAAACTCTTGTCGCCTGGCACAGCAAAAAACAAAATTCCCAATCTCTCTGCAAATGTGAAGCTGAATATATTGCTGCTGGAGCATGTTGTACTCAACTAGTATAGATGAAACAAATGTTAGTAGATTATGGTATAGAAGTAGGATAAATGACAGTCTTATGTGATAATTCTAATGCAATAAAGTTAATGGAAAATCCTGTAGAACATTCTCGCACTAAACATATAGACATTAGATTTCATTTCACAGGAAACTTACAGAAAATAATATAATCAAACTAGAATATGTTCCCACTGAATGCCAACTTGCATATATTCTCATTAAACCTCTGAAACGTGAGACTTTTGAAAATCTGCGAAGGGCCATTGGAATCATTCGTGTCCATTAATCGTACATATTTAAAATGTATATATTGTGTCATTTTTTTTACGCAGTTTCGAATCATTTTTTTTCTGAAAAATATAAAAATTAGAAAATCAGAAAACCCAAATAGTGCGCAAGTTTCGAATGCAACATTGAGTTAATATTTCCGAATCTATTATGGATGTATGTTGCAGGTTATCAAGATAATTCCTTATCTCCCATGGAGCTGATTTTTATTTTCATATCTTGATATCATTGGCCTCCTTATGTTTGTGGCTGTTATGTTTGTACTAACATTTGTGTTGAAGGTATAAGTATAACTATGTAAGGAGGATATGGATTTTATGCTAGTCACAATACTATTGGATATCCTTGTGTCTTTTTGACTAGGAGTTATAGTATACGCATAAATCAATGGTTTTGGTATAATCTAGTATGACTACGGTCGTGTTCGAAAACCCAAAACCAAGTCTAAGTCTTTCTGTGGTAAAGACTGTTCCGTTGTTCTCATGTCCGAGGGAAACAACCAACGGGGGAGAGTTCTTTTGTGAACTTGCACTTAATAGAAATATATCTTTAGGGGAGCGTGGTTGTGGAATATATAGGGAATATAATTATTATCTGCTTATATCTTTTGTATTTCCTGACAGGTTGCTTGAGCTTATCATATATATATATATATATATATATTTTAACTTGTCGAAATGTTGACCCGTGTGATTGCGATCATTCTTATATATTGAATCGAGTTCTCTGAACTGAGCATTTATCTCATACCCAGATATTTTCGAGACCCTTTGTCAATTATTTTTGACAAAAAGGGGGAGAAATATTGATAGCTTGACTTCGGTAAGTGCTTGGTCTTTGACAAAGCATTGTCATATGGGGAGAAAAATGCCTGCGCGTATATTGAAAAATGAATGAAAGCATGAACTAAGGGGGAGTAACACTAGATGTTACTAGCACTGTAGACTTTCGCGTTGTGCTACAGGTGATAACAATACGTCGGACATTGATAGACATCCGAACTTACATTCAGGGGAAGTTAGTGTATTAGTTATCAGTATTTTTCAATAGTACATATATTGTTTGCAGACTGACATATTTTGCAGGTACTATTGGTGTGCTGTCAAGCTAAGTAGAAGAACTCGAAGCGTAGAACTTAGGTTTGAAATTTCTCGTTCATCTATGTAAAGAGTTTTTGTCACTAAAATTGACAAAGGGGTAGATTGTTAGAGCATGGCTCGGTCAACCTCACTAAGTGTTGGTATGTCAAGCTTAGTTGTCAACTTTAGTGATCAAAACTTGACCGCTAAACAACACACAATTAGGTGAACTCATGTGAGAGTTAACTTTAGGTTGTGCAAGATTTTGGTAAGATTTAGAATCACTACTTGAAGAGCTGAAGGAAGACTGAAGATCAAACGAAGACATCCGGCTTCATCATTCAACAGGTTAGTGAATCTAAATAACGCGATTCCATTATCTTTTACACTTGTGCTATAAAATACATAAACATAACTCTCAGCTTGAGCTTTACGTTATGACTTGATCACTTGTGATCAAGGTGTCTTAAGATAACTCCACTTTACCGCTTGCGGCATTTGTGTTGTAGTTATGACATTCCATATTGCTTAGAGCTTTCTTTTCTTCTCCCTCTCTAAGTTAATATAAAGGTTTTTCCTAAAACCTTTTCGAGTTGGATATAGCAATGTGATGTTATATCGGTAGTACTACGAGATTTGATCCATCACAGTATTGTGTCTCTTCTTACCTAGTCTGGCTCTGTCGGATTGATTGCATATACTTGTATGAGCCAATGTAAGAGAGATCGTGACTCACACTTATGTTGTGTAGACTCGAAATACTGCCGTTATGAGATTCGAATACTGCGTCATGGTTTGGCTCTGAATACTGAAGTTCTGAATCATTCATTTGATTATGTATATGAACATCTCGTATGCCATATCTCACTTCTGGATTCTGAAACCATATTTGTGTTTTCAACTTATGAATTTTTAATGTTCGAAACCTCAATGTAGGATTTGGTAAAACTAAACGTTGATTTCGAAACCATAATCTGGTTTTCTTATTCATAAGCTATTGGTCCGAAACTAAATATTGTGATCAATGAGATAACACAGATTTGTAACTATGTTTGTTGGGTTACAGTGACTTGAGAATCGAGGCCAATGTGTCTTGACCATGTGAGTTCTAAAAGGTCGAAAAGACCCTGGGGTTTCCTAAAGGTTTATGTGAACCGGGAAATATATTCCTGTGCGTCGAGGCTAAAAAGGTGTGATGCTGAAACGGTTCTCGACCACATGGACTCTCAAGTACGACATCAAACATTTGTGGAGAATTTAATACGTGTTTCTTGTTTCGAAACCTTAACCAAGGTTTTGATAACAGAATCTAGATTTCGAAACCAAGCTTTGGGTTTCGCTATATGGAAACTTGATTTGGGAACCTTAATACGGTTCTGGTCATATAATGAACTTTAGGTTCCGAAACCTTAATTTGGTTTCTGCCAAAACAGATGTACGTTTCGAAACCATAATATGGTTATCTCAGAATGCGTAACTTCGAAGTTCAAACTCTATCTTTTTGATTTGTGCTTCAACGAATTAATGAGTTTGATATTCTCGGGTTTGAAGTTTGAATTCGTTCATCTTCAATGTACAACTAAAGTGAGATTGAGTCATCATCAGAAATATGGTTAGTTGTTTCAGATAGGTAGACACATGATTTCTGATCAATACCGTACGTGATTAAAATCTTCGTATGATTTTACTACTTGATCAAATATTCATTTGATTATTCATTTGATGTTTTGATTTGAATTCTTGGATATCATTAACGTGACATCTATATTGGAATCAAGAATTCAGGAGATTTAACATTTTGTTATTACTCTTGGAATCTCGCACCGTACTTCCAATGGTATATCTATTTGCGTGATTCAGAATGTCTGTTGAACCTACGTGTTCACTTAAGCTTAACACACAAGGCTTGTCCACGTCTGTTATGATACGTTTATGCGGAACGTTGAACCACGTTGGACTAGATCCCACTTCCACGTAGGTTCGTCTGGTTAGCCCAGCAATACCAAGGAAGTAATGTCGACATTGTAAAGCTGATGACGACATTTGGAAGTAATAATATCTAAGGAGATTTTCGAAACAGTATGACACGTTTCGAATTGAGCTCTTTCCCAGGGAGCATATTTGGTAAGCGCTATATTTCGAATTAAAAGAAATATCCAAATATACCTTAAGATATTATTTGCTTTGATTGCTCTTGGCTAAACATTTTTCGAAAATATATTTTCTTTATGAATTATATTTTTCTTAAATGTAAAATGCTAGAGTATTAGATCTCATTAAATGCTATGAGACTAAATGGGGAATTTCAGAATTAATATGTAAATGTGCTTTGTGGAATTTCCGAAATTAAGTTTACCTCATTTCAAAGCTAAGCCTTAGTCAATATAAATAGGAGTCGTATCTCTCCTAAAAGCTTTATCCCTCTGCCAAGCTCTTCTTCGGAATTGTAAGCTTGTGTTTGTCTCTTTTCTTTTCAGTTACCTTTGAGCTTTTGCTCTCGGTCTAGAATTGCGTGAAAGTCTTCTTTAGGGATCGACAAGCCTAGAGTACCTCTTACGGGAAACTAGTTTATGTTTACTAGTCTTCTTTGTATTGTACTTGTGTTCTGTTTTATCACGTCTATCAAACCTTGCGATCTTGTTTATTCTATGGTCCTTCTCTTGTGTTATAAGGCCACTCAAGATCGTTGTGATTAGAACATACTCTTTATCTATTAACCTGGATTTTTCAGCAAGCCGCTTTCGGTTTGTGTGCCTAAACTATAGATATTGAGTGGAATCAAGATCGCTGTTATTGGATTTGTTCTTTGCAGGTACACCGTTCTTCAAGGTCATATCATATCGTACTTGCTACAGCTATCTGCTTGATTCCAACTGGAACGACAAGGTTGCTCTTTCGGGAGTTTAGGTTTTGAAACCTTGATCGATATCTCGAGGTGTTTATTGCCTAAGTAAACTCAATATCCTCGCTCTTGGTGTAAATCAACTTCGGTGAAATATCTGTTAGTTACCAAGGATATCATCTAGCGATTTGACCTGCCGTTATTTGGCTGTTGTCCACTAAGGGTTGTAATCGTCCGATTGGAGGTCGGGTAGCGATACTCCTCGCGACGGGCTGTGAGGCAACTCTTGCGTAAGACAGTAAAGGACATATGTTTGCGTAGGGGAGTAGATGTGCGTGACCACCTTGCTTGTGTTGGAGGCGTAGGAATACTGAGAGGAAATCTTTGTGAATAATAGTCGTATTAGGGTCATATTGTCTGCACCATCTAGTCCGAAGTCTGGGGATAAATTTTTCAAGAAAACAAATTCGCAAAAATCCTAAAAAACCGGTGCAAATACTTTTAGTTTTTTTTTTTCAGTATTCGCCAAAAACTCACGGCAAACTAGGTTTTCCCTTACTGTTTGATCATCAAGATGATCTAAGATGGTTGGGGAAGATCAAACAGCAGTAAACAATCTCAAATCAGGGGTTGTTTCGAAGAAGAAATCATAGTTGGAGGTGGTTAGCATTAAGAAATCACTAAAACCTTAAACTATCAATATCGCAGCTCTACCAAAATCAAACGTTGATCTCATGGGTAAGAAACTCATTGATGTATCAGAGTTCTATGATATGGGTGTGAGTATTTTTAAGTATTGCCTTAGTGGAAGACTAGATTTCAATGGGCTGAACTTTCTGAACGTGAAGAAGGAGCTTCAAGAACAATGGGGTTACGACTCTACAAAGGTTCAGATTTGCTATGTCGAAGGGCTTTTTTCTAATCAAAACTGATTGTGAAGAGAGTCAACGAAGAATCAGATTTAATGGTCCATGGACTGTTGAACACAAGAGCCAGGGAACTCAAAATCTTACAGGAGGATTTTGATCCAGATAGGGTTAAGAATGCACATGCTACGGTCTGGGTACAATTCCCTGGTTTGAAGATGCAATTCTGGACGGAGGAAACTCTACTCAGTATGGGAAAGACGGTGGGTACTCCTATAGCAGTAGCTAATCCAACTCTGAATTGGGATTTTCGATATCATGCAACAATCCTTGTTGATATTGTTTATTCTGAAAAGATTGAGTCAGAAATTGTTGTTACGGCAAAAGGTAATACTTTCGTACAACAAGTTTTGATTCCTGAACCAGCTCAATTTTGCAACCACTGTGGAATGGTTGGTCATGTTTATAAGCAGTGTAGAGATTTGAAGAAACAAGTTTCTGCAGCTAATGAAGGAAGACAGAACAACTCTGTTTCCAGAAACCCTAAGTGCAACTCTGTTTCGAAAAACAGAGCTACACCAGCAGAAAAACAGAGAAACTATGTTTCTCAGAATCGAAAAACGAAGAAATCTGCTGTTGTTGATAGATGTGATCCTCCTAAGGGTAAACAATGGGCTCCTTCAGAGAATGCTACGAAGAACAATGGATATTCTACTGCTGATGTTACACGACAACAGGAGGAAGAAGATCTACGCCGTGCTTTGGAAGAATCTTTGAGGATTGAAATGGCGAGGAAAGCTGGGATTACTGGTGAGATTGGGCAGCCTAGTCATGTCAGTTTCTCATCACCTGGATCTTCTCAAGCTAAAGAGGATGATGTTTTCGCTGATTATCAAGATTTTGTGGATCGTGATCATGATGATCATGATAATCAGGAGAAACAAAATAATGCAGAAGAAGCTCCTGAAAATCAAAACTCAATGAACCAAAGGGTTTCTGTGCTTGGTAGTGGCACGGGTAATACTGAGGCTACACCAAATACTGAGTCCATAAATCAATCACTGGGTTCTAACAATCAGGAGATGGAGTTGGGATCGGGTGTGAGAGCCGGGCCAACAGTATTGGATGCATTTGAGTGCAAGTAAGGAGAATCAAGGAATAGGTTTAAGTCCTTCAGAGCTGCCCAATGACACTGAAAAAAGTATACACGAAGCTCAGCAATATGGTGGGTTAACAACGGCTTCTAAACCCATCGATACTTCGAGTATTCCAGATCGATGACTTTCCTGACGGAGCTCGGGAAAGCGATGATAGCTCATCTGATGTAGATGAGAATATTATTATTCATGACTTACCTGTGACTCTTCAACCTGCAATAGATGATGATGCAATGAGGCCTAACAATAGTCTAGAAGCTGATTTAGAATTGATGGAACAACACAGGGCTTGGCAGGAGTTGAGTAAGCTAGAAAAAGAAATGCAAAACAGAAAGGAGAAAGCCAACAACAACGCTAAGAAAACCAAGTCTAAAGCTTCTACCAGTGGTGCGCGTACAACTGAGAGAAGCTACATATAACTCAGCCTACAACTAAGATAATAAAGCCGACTCCATTGGCGGTAGTCTTGCCAACAACCAGGTGGTCTGCCTAATGCTCAAGGGAATAGGAGGTCAAGGAGGTTAAATCCAGACGGAACAGAAGAAGATATGGTGAAGAAGGCACGTGCTTTTAACCTTGCAGGAAAATTATGAAGATTTCTCTTATGTTAAGTCCTAGGAGAGTCTAATTTTATTTTGCATGTATTGCATGTCAAATGTATGAGGTTAGCTTTGCTATCCTAGACTATTCAAAGGATGTGAGCTAGTTGTATATTTTTTCAGCCTTAGGTTTTAAGTTTTAAGTAGACATATTGTATATCCCTAGTCTACTAGTTAATAGGCTCTCTGGACTGCTAAGGGGAGTCTGTATATAGCTGGCGCACTGTAAATTTTTCCTCGAGATTAATTGAATGACTTATTAGCAGCTAATCCGAAGTCTGAGAGTAGGTGTGTTGGCGGCTTAATTCTTAAGAGTATTCAAACTGGACGAGGTCCTGGGGTTTTTCTACGAGTTTGTAGTTTCCTCGTTAACAAAAATCTTGTGCGTGTGATTTTTGTTTTGTGTACTGTTCTGTTATTTACTGAAAACAATAATCTATATACTTTGTTCCGCAAAAGAAAGGAATTGGTGGTGTACTCGGTACCCTCGTCTTTTCAAGCGCCTTAAGTACATTTCTTTTTATGAGTAGTACTTTCTTATATATTTTGCGCTCCAAGCGTTCCCTAGTCCTATTTCATCTTCATCTACCAACTTATAAGCTTTTTTCCCTGCTACTTGCTGGACTTCGAAGGGTCCCTCCCAGGTGGGCTCTAATTTTCCGTCGTCTCCTTTCTGATAGGGAGGCATTTCTCGCAATATAAGATCCCCTGGGTGAAATTCTCTTTCGATGACTTTCTTGTTATATCCTCTTACCAATCCTTGTTGATAGTTGATGATGTGCTGGAGCGCTTCCTCTCTTTTTTCTTCGAGGTTCATCTAATTTTGCGAATATCAAGTCAATTGTAAGGTTTTTCTCCCATGATTTGTGTTTGTCTGTGGGTAATATTATTTCGGCAGGCAGCACTGCCCCTGTTCCAAATGTGAGATGGAATGGTGTTATCCACGTTGCTTCTCTTCGAGATGCTCTAAATGCCCATAACACGTTGTGGAGGTGCTCGCACCATTTCTTTTTGTGATGCAAGACCCTTTTCTTCAGGTTTTCTCCAATTGTCTTATTAGTTGCCTCTGCCTGCCCGTTACTTTGCGGATAAATTAGCGTCGATGTCCCTAGCCTTACGTTGTATTGGCTGAGTAAGAGTTTAACATCAGCACTTAAGAATTCTTTTGCATTATCTGATACTATCTCAGCAGGGACTGCAAAACGACATAATATGTTCTCCCAAAAGAAATTGAAAACATCTCGACCTGAATAATGCCTTAATGCTTTAGCTGCAATCCATTTTGCGAAATAATCCTTTGCTACGATGATATACTGTCGTTGCCCTGATCCTGGAATGAAAGGTCATATGATATCGACTCCTCATTTTGCAAAGGGCCATGGTCTTAAGACCGAGTTCAGTTTCATTGCAGGTGCATGGATCCTTTTGGCGAACCTTTGACAAGCATCACACCTTCAAGATATATCCTTGGCATCGATTTACTTGTAGGGATAGTCCTCTGAACTAATGCTCTTGCTCCACTATGGGCTCCTGCTTCACCGCTGTGAAGCTCTGTCACTAATGCAACTTGTGAATGGGTAATTGTGGAATTCCGGTCCGAGTCACAAGGATATAGGTCTCTCCCTCTTTCTTTCTTTCTGTCTCTCTCTCTCCTCTCTCTCTAGTAATATCTTACACTAATCTCTCCAAAAAAAGGAACCCCCTTAATGATCTTGTTAAGGAGCTAATATAGAGTTTCCCTTTTTCTCCTAAATTGACATGTTTCCTTTCTTCCTTTATTTACATAATCACCACTCCTTATCCCTAATCCCTTTTTGACTATTTAGTCCAAACTCTTTGACTCCTCTCTAAATGGGCCTTAGTGGACATAGTCATAGTCTTTTAGGCCCTGCTGGGCTTGGGGTATCCACATTAGTCCCCTAACGGCTTGGACGGACAGTAATGTCGGGTTAGCTGTCATCCACGGATAACCCGAGTTCCCCTAGTAACTGACTTTTGTCATGGCCAACGTGGAGGCGCACGTCTTGCCCATTGAATGGCTACGTGACCGACGTGGCGGACGTTTCCTTTGATTCTTTTCGTCTTCCCTTCTTTTCTTATAAATAGAGTCCTTAGCTTTTCATTGCGGTTATTTCTTTCTTTTTCCTCTCTTCATCATTTTCTTAGCCATGAGCGACCATGAGAGCTCATCCGATGATCAAGAAAACCAATAGAACCACATCTTGAGGACGATGAAGATCAAGAGAACGTTGAGGATGTTAATGACGCTGACAACGTTGATGTCGCGGCCGTCATCCTTCCTCAACCCGAGGGTAAGAACGGTTTATATACTCATGATCAGTTTTCGAGGAACGTCAGTCATTAGTCCGCGTTTCAACCGTTCCCTTTCGAAAGTGTTAAAGATTATCCCGATGACTTCCTTAATTCACACTACCTGAATCGCCTACCGCCTCATGTCCTAGCAGAGCCCGCGTGGTTACTTCTTTTCGAGAGCAAAGGTCGATCGTTCCCTCCTTATGAACAAGTCCCACGTCTTGCTATCAACCGCGGGGATTATGAGCTTCAAAAAATTGTATACCTTTCTACGGCAAAACCTCTGGATGGTTGGCCTAAATGGGTCAAATACATCATTAATCACGAGCCCTATGTATGCGTCCTAGAGAAACTGGGATGTTAATACATAATTCTCGACGGACACGTGGCCTCCTCTAAAGACCGGGGGCACGATAATAAAACAAAGATGAAGTACAAAAAAGATCCCCAAAGCGCTTTATCTCATCACGAGGCATGATGAAAACTGAAGGCCAGGATGAATATAGCCTCAATAGGCCTGGGCATGACAAACGCGTGTTGCAGTGTCACTTCAACACTTTATACCACGACAGAAGGAAAAAAGCACGTGTCGACTAGCGAATGGGCGAACAAACGGTATAAAGTAACCAAAGGGATAAGTATTGAGACATCGAATATGCCGTGAGAGTATGGCAACATCATTTTAGGAGAGATGCTATAGGCATAAAAAGGCTCCAAAATGAGTATCTCTTAGCTCAGTAATACACCATTGTAATCCAGAATTCAAGTAATAAAACTACTCAGATTCACTCCCCGAGGATGTAAGCACACCCCATGGTGAACCTCGTTATATCATTGTGTTCATTGTTAACTTAGTTATGATTCTCGCTTTATGGTTTAAATCAGTAGGTTACAGTTTGTATTCAGTTAACGCGTTATCATATCATAAAGGACTTCGGTGAATTCTACAGACTTGCTACTATGTACTCAGAGAGTGTCGTTAACGAGGGTCCTTGACATGATTAGTTTAATACTCATTTATAGCACTTTTGATAGTTAGTATATTATGGGATAAATTAGTAGAAACAGTTTGGCGCTAGAAACAGGGACCAGTGTCCTTGCAAATTTTTAACAACTTCATTTTTCAGTATTCTTTACAGCATCTACTTGTTTTTACCCGCGTTATAATCGATGTCTTAGAAAGAAGAAAAACCATTTAATAGTTTCTTACGTTTTTTTTAGCAGTTTTAACCCCAAAGATTGGGTTAAAGATTAGTTTAAAAACCAGATCTGAGACTGTGAGTGTAGAAAATGCCTTCTTTGAATAAAAGCATCCTAGAGGTGAAGCTGCATAAGAAGATTATCTCTGAGAAGTGCAGAATCGCCAACGGAGGGCCACAACGAATTACCAGGTGTGAGGGGATTAGCGCACAGAGCCGCTGAAGCTACATCAGCGGATATCGTCAGAAGAATGGAAGGGAGAGCTATGATCAGCGGGTAAAGGACACGTCACCGACAGGAAGCTGAGAAGTAGTTGAGCATTTATGAGAAGATCAGGGCGGTCAGGTTGTCAGAGTTGACTCGTTTACTCAGTGGGATCCGCGTCAGCAATCCTTATCTAGTAGAAGGATAGTCCGCTGAAGTTAGAAGAATAGAAAGTAAGGTCGTCGACCATGCTTGTCGGCGAAAGAGAATAAATAATTGTTCAGTGTTGGAGTGCATTCACTATGTGGCGCCAAGCTAAGGCCGTTGTAATTTAGCCTCGCCTAGGAAAGGAATCACCATAGTAGAATTTTAGCATATGATTCCTATTAAGGGTAGTTTGGTAAATTCGCTGAGTATGTCTCATATAAAAGCAATGTAACGCTAAAAGGAAAGGGATGGTCTCTACTAGTTTCTCTCTCCACCTCATCTTCTTCTCTACTACTCCACAACTCAAGAGTATGGAGAACACCTCAAGCTCTCATGGAAATCCTTGTAATAATATCACCACAAATCACTAATAAATCCGAGGATGAAGGATTGCTATCTAGCACCGAACCTCGTTAAAAAAGTCTATCTGTCTCTCTTTATTTGATCTTCATTTATGTGTATCAAAACTAGATCTAGGACCAAGATAAATCAATGGGTGTGATTGTATAATGAAGATTATACAATTACAGAGACACTGAGGACTTACATCACTCTCTAAGTGGAAAAAAGTGGATCTCAAGGGAAAAAGTTTGCTTGAATTAACCAATTTCAAGGAAACGGGAAACTAATCAGATCCTCTGTAGTAAGAAGACTTCGTGTATATTTCACTAATGGAGTATTTCAAAAATTAGAGTTTACAAAGAAAGGAGAATACTCTAGATCCTGCCAGAATCGGCATATCAAGCGGACCCCACTTTGTACGGTTTTCACCATTGAAAAACGCATGATTTCACTAATCTGTAGGAATTACCTTCTTAATGAGCCCACCGTTGTTAAGCTCACAAACCCATTAGATTTGTCTTTCAAACATTAAAAACGTATCTCTGATTTCTGACACGTGCAAGCGTACGAGGAAACATTTCTTTTTTACATGCTCTAGATTTCAGAACTCAACGAGGGCTTAAGGAAACAACAAAGAGGGACGTATATCAACGTTCGAGCAAGCAGGAACTTTGGAAACTACGAGAGGACGTCACGTTAGCCAAATCCAGCAAAAGCGAAGAAGCCAAAGCCAAAGATATGGATGGAACATCAGTAGCGAGTTACACCAATGACGGGCAGCACAAGGAAATGACGTTGAATACGGACAAGATGCAGGAAATCCAAGAAGAAAGAGGGTACATTGGACACAACCAACCCCGGGACAAAGCCAAGGGATAGGAAGCGAGGAGGAAATAGTGTCAGGCAAAAGCATGAATGAAAAAATCATGGACCGATTATCAGAATTAATTCAAAAGCAAAACTTAAACTCCATGAGCCACCAAACAAGAATTTAGAGGGAACGAAGGATGGTGAAGTTTCACAAGAATATACGGAAAAAGGTCGAAGGAAGAAGAAACCAAAAAACGAAGCATGTTATTTCAAATACAGTTTGAGTCAAACCTCGGTGCTCACTGTATGTACCCTATATTTTTAAGCCCCGCACATGCGAGGCACACAAGAGAATCCCGGGATTAAGTGTTGGCGGATTTATTAAGGAAATCCCCAGCACGGCTTATTAAAGAAGCCCAGGATTAAGTGTTGGCGGATTTATTAAGGAAATCCCCAGCACGGTTTATTAAAGAAGCCCAGGATTAAGTGTTGGTGGATTTATTAAAGAAATCCCCATTAAGGCTTATTAAGGAAGCCCAGGATTAAGTGTTGGCGGATTTATTAAGGAAATCCCCAGCCCGACTTATTAAGGAAGCCCAGGATTAAGTGTTGGCGGATTTATTAAGGAAATTCCCAGCACGGCTTATTAAGGAAGCCCAGGATTAAGTGTTGGCGGATTTATTAAGGAAATTGATAG
This sequence comes from Papaver nudicaule, assembly GCA_023529015.1. Classification (NCBI taxonomy): domain Eukaryota; kingdom Viridiplantae; phylum Streptophyta; class Magnoliopsida; order Ranunculales; family Papaveraceae; genus Papaver; species Papaver nudicaule. Next base: position 19,317 of record JAJJMA010235481.1, read on the forward strand.
GTGCTCAAAACACCTATTCGATTGTACCTAATTGATACACTTTAGTCGGCTAATTCCTCATATATTCTTTATTTTACCCCGTTTTCTATTTTGCAGGTATTTTGGAGTCATGATCTATAAAATGAAGCACATACAACTCAATTCACCAATTGGAGACTATGAAAGTGGATGGCCTTGAACACAAGAAGAATGCAAGGTTCAAAAGAGTCGCAAATACAAACTACTGGAGGCGGGCACTGATGGTTTCTACTGAATTTATGGGAGCAGCCAACTTTTATTAAGAAATTGAAGAAATTCTGGGGGCAGCCCTTCTGTGTAGCAAATCATTTCTGGGGGATGCCTTCTTTTCAAATTCAAAAGAAAGGGGATTATTATTTGACGGAAGAAGAGTTGATATGTAGGTAAGGAGCTGCACAACCCTGCTGTGGTTAATTGCCGGCAAGAATTCTAATGGGTATTAGGCTGTCCGGTGCTCAGTTTTCGATGGTTCATCGGCATGGGTTAGGTTAGTATATCGAAACCAAGAAGACGGCAAGATTGGGTCACGAGTTGGTTCGTTTTTGTGTTCAGTTAGTAAACAAGATAGCATGTAAGAATTATTGTTGTTGCTGGTTGAGGGTGTAGGCTGTGAAGAAGTGTAAGAAGCTAATGAAGACAAGAAGAAGATGTTGCTGCTTTTGTTTGATTCATTTGAGATTGTATGTGAGCTGATTTAAGAAGATTAGAGCTTCTGTTAATTGCAAATGATGGTTTTGTGTGTGTGTGGTTATCGATTCATTGTAGGGACGAAGATGTGTCACTAGAAGAGAACATATGGAACTCTCAACTGTCCAACTAGAAAGTGCGCATCAGATGTTCGTGATAAAAAGCCTAAACTGAAGGTGTAGAATGGATAGGAAAGTGTGGATTGGTACGACCAATTCCAGCTGAAGAAAGTTAGCTTAAGATACCAATCATGTGAACTCAATGAATCTCGAAATGGGTCAGTGTTTAGTTTGAGAATTGAAGCAAGGAAGATCAGGTTGGAGGCGTGATTTCGTGCCGGAAATGGAAGGGAAAACAAGGGTTATTGTTGGAAGTAACAGTTGCACTGTCAGTTCCGTGGAACTGACAAGCCAATGTGCAACTGGGCTAGCTGCATTACTGAAGTGAATGGGCTTGTGAGCTGGGCTCGTTTGGATGACTTAGGAATTCAGTCGAGTTTTGCCAGTGAACTTAGGGGTGTGCAACGGACGGACGGACGGATGCGGATTAGGGGTCATCCGCGTCCAAACCGTCAAATCGTGCGGATTGAAATATTAAACCGTGTCCGCACCCATCACCCGCGGATTTGTCATCCGCGGATTAGCGGATCAGACGGTCTGGTTGCGGATTATCCGCGGACTACAGGTAGTCAGGGAAAAAAAAATATAACTTACATTTAAGTTTAACAAAACCAGTCTTCACACAATCAACACAACAGAGTCTTAACACAAAGTCTTAACACAATCAACAGAGTCTTAGCACAGTCTTATCACAATCAAAAGAGTCTTAGATTGAAACTAAACAGAAGTACTAAGTATTAGGAAAGGCCGCCAAAGGGTGAAAGCAAATTGATAAGGCAACACAAGCAAAGTTAGTTCATTCCGCAATGTTTATGTCTGGAATTTTCTGCAAGCTTTTTGCTGCATCTGGAACATGAGAAACATTTATTCAGTAGAACTCAAGAAACTGAAGTGCATGACATATCAATAACAGTAACATACATTGCTTAATCAAAAGGTTACACAATAACTGAACATAAAACCATTCATAATACTCAATTCATTCACATATATGTCTGGTCACAGAATTTTAAGAAACAAGCACTATATAACATTAGAAAACACTGATCTGTGCTCATATAGAACCCAAAGAACTAATACTCCAAAGTCCAAACACATAGAACTTATTACTCCAAACACATAGAACTGATCTGTGCTCAGATTTGTAGAAGTATAGCATTTAATCAAGCTCAGAGATATAAACACACAGAAAGAAACAAACAGTACATACCAAAAAAAAAAAGAGTAAGGTTTGAGAATTACCTAAGTCGATCTTATCTTATGAGTACTAGACTAAAACAAGAGTAAAACACACATAACTAACCTAAAGCAGCTATAGAGAGAAAGAGAAACAAACTGCAAGAAGAAGAAGACAGAGAACATGAAACTAAAGAAGTGATTTATTCAATTTCTTCATCTAAATTCTTAAATCAACATCATCATCTTCATCAATAACAATTTCATCAATAACAATTGCATGTGATTTATTCAATTTCCTTAAACCCTAAAACAGAAATCCCTAATTTCTGAAACAAAATCATCAATTTTAGCCAAAAGGAAATGATGGGTTTGATTAATTACATGTATAGAAGGATAATACTGCTATGAAACTGAGTATGAAATTGCACCAGAGTTGAAATTTTTTTTCCTTTTCGTCTGAAAATATAAAAGATAGATTGTTAAACATCCTTTTTAGGCTACATACAAAACCTAATCGCAATGGAAAACAATCTAATAGAGAAAACATCTTACATACAAACAGATCGAGTATTTGAACTTGAAGAAGAAACAGGTCGACGCAGTCGCAAAGAGCAGAAGAAGAAGAAAGAAGAAGAAAATGGAAAATAGGGTAACTAGATTTAGGTCGATCTTATCTTATGAGTGCGAATTCCAGTAATATCCCTAGGGTATTAGTATAACTACCATAATACCTACGGTTTGCGGATAAATCCGCGGATCAGAAATGCAAACCGCGTCCGCCCCGCCAAATCGTGCGGATTGAAATATTAAACCGTGTCCAGCCCAATGATTCAGCGGTTTGGTTTTTACCCGCACTTTTGCGGGCGGTTGCGGGCCGGATCCGCGGATTCAGACTTTTTGCTCAGCCCTAAGTGAACTCCATCTTGTTTCTCTCATGTCAACTGTCCAAAACCCAATAAACTCGAACCCAACTTGTCTTCTGAGTTCACTTCTTCCACGAACACCAGCTGAACCCTTCTTAGCTTGGTTGACGGTGAACTGTGCAGCAACGGAGAAACTGTGACTGAACCAGAACCCGACTGAGCTGCTGGGCTCATCTGTTGGTATAGGATTAAAATGGAACGGGCAGCCCCAATCCATTTCTCGACTGTCTTCAGTAGTGTGGCGGGTGCCCATGGGTAGCCCCTTAGAAAATATGTATGTGCGCTCCATTAATCTTCTTTTAGACCTTAATGGCTGCCTCCAGTAATCCACGTTAAGCCTTGAATGGCTGCTTCCAGTAATTTCTGTTTTTGATGCATTAGAGACTTCTTTTGCCTTCTTTCTTGTCGTAATGTCGAATTCACTTGTATCTTCTTGTAAATTGCTAAAAGCAATATTATTAATCAAATATCGAGTTATCGCTAGTGCAAATATGAGTGTATACATATTATAGCAATCAGCGGAGGTGGTGCCGTTTGACCAGCTGTGCGAAGCGTCCACAAGCCAGGCGACATCATCTCCCGAAGAGGACGAGGAAGTGACAACAGAGTCCTTACCAATAGAAGAGCCCACGGAAATACCATCCCAAGACGAAATGAAAGAAGTCAATATTGGAGACAAGGAGGAACGCTTAATCAAGATCAGCGCTTCGTTGAGAAAAGAGGAATGACAAAAGATGATTGAGTTGTTGAAGGAATACAAGGATGTTTTCGCCTATACGTATAGTGAATTGCCGGGTCTAGACGCGGAGTTGGTTGCCCACTCCCTGGACCTAATGCCACATGCTCGACCAGTTAAGCAAAGAAGTCACACTTTCCATAAAGACGTTGCTTTGGCGATAAAGGAGGAAATTGAGCGTTTGGTAGCGGCAAAGTTCATTGAGCCTTTAAAGAACGTGCCATGGTTGGCCGATATTGTGCCCGTAATGAAGAAGAACGGAAAAATCCGTTGCTGCGTCGATTACAGAGATTTGAACAGGGCCTGCCCCAAGGACGAGTTCCCGGTATCCAATGTGGACATGCTAGTGGACGCGACCAGTAACCACCAAATGTTCTCATTTATGGACGGCTATAGTGGTTACAATCAGATCAGGATGAACGTCGTAGACGCGCACAAAACGGCGTTCCAAACGCCTTTCGGTTGTTTTTACTATTTGGTGATGCCATTTGGACTGAAGAACGCTGGAGCAACGTAACAACGATCTATGGTATCCATTTTTCATGATCTGATCCACAGGCAAGTCGAGGTGTACGTTGATGATATCGTAGTCAAGTCTCAGAAGAAGGAAGACCACATAAGCCACCCGCGGATGGTGTTTGAGCGTTGTAGACAATACAAGCTCAAGATGAACCCTTTAAAATGCGCTTTTGGGGTCACATCTGGCAGTCCTGGGATTCGTGGTTACTAGTAGGGGAATACAGGTGGATCCAGGAAAGGCACAAGCGATACTCAGCATGGATAGACCCACTAACATGAAGGAGCTACAAAGATTCCTCGGGAAGATATCCTACGTCCGAAGGTTCATACCAGGCCTAGCACAGATGATGGCAACTTTTCCCCCGCTTCTGAAGAAGGGATGTGCGTTTCAGTGGGGACACACCCAGCAAAGCGCTTTCGAAAACGTAAAGAGATGTTGTAACAGTCTAAAATCCCATGGGTTAGATCTTAGACTGTACACCCAAATAACATACATCGTTATACACATAATCATATCTATACATGCATTTAACCAATCATAAAAAAATATTAAGGAGATAGAGGTTAGAGATACTTGACAAGAGATTTTACTTGGTTCGCCCTTATAAAGGAGGACTACATCCAAGGGATTCCACTAGTATTAAACATGATTACAACTTTCTTACCTTCTCTTCTTCTAAGTATGACCTCACAATAAGAACCCTAATTCCTGTTTTGGGCTAAGGAGAGCAAGTGAAGTACTTTTCCTCTCTCTAGACCAAACCATGAAATGTCCAACCCCTCTCTCAGGGGTTTCTCTCGCTATTTATAGAGGATTACAAAGTGCTATACAGCTAATACAGACAAATCACACTCTGACGCTAACTTGTCTTCACTCGTCGACATAGTATGTCGCCGATGTAGTATTTCACCTATCCAATCTTGGCGGGCAAGTCTTCTTAAGGATAAGGATGTCACAGCGGGGGAAGGTGAGAAGTAGTTGAGAAGTGGTTGAGCATTCATTACTTATCAGAACGGATAGATTGTCAGAGTTGACTCGTTGACTCAGTGGAAACCTCGTCAGCAATCCTTATCCACATTTCATGTGGGAACAGTTCAGAACACTAATGCAAGAGGCATAACAGCAACTAATATCCCAACTGACGGCGAAACACTCCATGTGGCAGAAGAAGCACCGGCAGTAGTCGCTGAACCTATTACGGCAAGAGATATCCCACAGACTGCCAGTGGAAATGATGCGATGATGGTACCAGGCGCCACTATAACTCGCCCAGTGGTAGTAGCAGATAACACAGGGTCCACAAATACTACAGAAACCTTGTTGAAACAAATACTTGAGGCTAATAATAGGCAAGCAGATCAAATGCAGAGGCAAATGCAGTTGCAAATGGAAACTGTACTTCAAAGCCATACAGGGTTGATGGCAGAAAGCAGGAAAGCGGCACAAAACAGGAACCATGCATCCCATTCACATACAACACGCCGATCAGAAAAAAGTGGAACCAGCACAATGGAGGTCTCGGATTCGTCGGCGAAATACGATGAGAGCGGTAGAAGGAAGGATGTGTCTAGAAGAGATAGCGAGGAATATAGCGATTCTGGACGGCGAAATAAGGTAGATAAGGGCATGAAGAGAGAACTTCGTCGGTTAAAAACCAAAGTGGCAGCTTTAAGCGGATCTTCAAAGGAGTCGAAATACAAGGTTGCACTTTCAGAAGCGCAGAAAACACCCTTCCATGATTGTATTACATATGGGTATGTGTCCACCAGGTTTTCTATGCCTAAATTCACATCCACCTTTGATGGAACTGGAGATCCTGCACAACACTCGAGAAGTTATAAGCGAGACTTGGCGGCATGGGTAGGATCAGATCCCATAATGTGTATGGCGTTCCCCGCTACGCTCAAAGATGAAGCCTTAGCTTGGTTTGATGGGTTGGAGGAAGGAAAAATTAAATCTTTCGAGAAATTAGAGAGTAAATTCTTGCGTGCATTTATTCAGAACAACAGAAGTCGGCCTGGCGTGGAAAGACTATTCAACATCAAGAGAAGGCCCTCAGAGACTTACAAAAATTTTATCCTAAGATGGAGAAAGTCGAGCAACGAAGTGGGATCAGCGGTATTAGATAAAGAGAAGATAAGGTCATTTATTAGCGCTATGGAGACGACAGACCCGTTGTGCCAAAAACTATTCTGGGAGGCGCCGAAGGATATGAAGACTTTGAGAGCAATGCAGGATGAATGGATAAATTACGAAGAAATCCGAGAAGAGAAGCTTCGCCTAAAGAAGGAGAGAGCGAAACAAATTCACTCGATCAATAATTACTCGTTGGAAGAGCAGGAAGAAATTAAAAAAGAATGGAAGAAAGCAGAACAACGGAGGTTGGCGCAAATTCCCTCTTCGGCGATGATAGTACCAGAGGTAGTAAAACAACAACAGCAAGTTACCGCCGAGCAGCATTGGAATTCGCAGAAGCGAGAGAATTATGATGGAAGAGATAGGCAAGATAATCTAGGAGGAAACTATGGTCGAGGTGGAAGAGATAATCGGCGAAATGGGAATGGCGAAAGAAGATATAATGGGGATAACAGAAAATTCGGCAGAGGCAACCAGCAACCTTTCCAGGACGCTACCCTACCAAAGTTACGAGTCTCTTATACTGATGCATTTGGACAAATCGAGAACTCAAATTGCAGAGATGACATTCGCTATCCTTACAATAGAGGAAATCCCAGAGCCCCGCCGACCAACACCAATTCCTTTTGTCAATTTCACCAATTCCACGGCCATACTGAGAACTGTACCGGCGTGCAACAAGAAGTTCATAGATTCATTCGCTTGGGGAAATTTCCGGAATTCCTTGAATTGCCACCACCACCACCTGTTATGGTACAGCCAATTCTAGCCATTCCAGCTCAGACTCCAAATGTGTGAGGTAAAAGTTGAGCGAGATTTGTTGGAATTAGATTGCTTTTCCATTGTACATTCAAAGATCACCAGGGATGAGTTCCACGATAATGTCCTATCTCGAGTGCATAAGCGAGATAGAATGGGAAATGAAATTTGCAGTGTCGCCGCTAAACAAGAACCCTTGCAAGATTGGATGAAGGCTTGTGTAGGTTTCTCCGCCGAAGAGATACCTCCAGAAGGAAGAAATCATAGCAACCCTCTGGTCCTCACCATTCAAATGGGGAAATTCAGATTTCCTAAGGTGCTTATTGATCTAGGCAGTTCAGTGGACATTCTTTTCAATACTGCTTATGAGGCAATGAGAGCAAAGGATGATGAAATTCCCTCGCCGACAGTTTCCTCTTACAATATTTATGGATTTAATGGCATTGCTTCTAAGCCCAAAGGCGAAATTGAATTTATCATGACCTGCGATGAGTATTTCTTGAATACTACTCTTTGCATTGTGGATGTCAATTCGACGTATGCTGCCATCCTTGGAAGACCATGGCTTCACAGCCTAAAGGGAGTACCTTCCACTTATCATCAGCGTCTGAGGTTCCCAACACCTATGGGAGTTGCCGAGTATGTAGGAGATTTGGCAGTAGCGAAAGCTTGTAATTCAGCGGATGTACAAATGCGAGAGAATAGAAAAGCAAAGATTGCAGAGAAAAAAAAGCACGGCAAGGAAGCTGTTAAGGAGCAAGAGATTCAAAACTTCATCGCCGACCCATCAACATATGTTCATTCAGTAAACTCGGTAGAGGACTCGGCGAAGTCTGAAGGGAAGACCTTATAGCAATTAAAGGATCCATCGCCGATGGGAGAGCCAGAATTACATTTTACGGCGGTGGAACCTACTAGAGATATAAATATCGGCGAGGAAAGTGATCCAAAGATGGTAAAAATTTGTACTTTGTTAAACGAAGACGAGTCGGCGGAGTTACAAGCATTACTCAAAGAATATGTTGATGTCTTTGCTTGGGTCATGAATAAAATGCCAGGTATTGATCCGGCGATAGCATGTCATAAGCTGGATATCGATCCGAAGATTAGGCCTTTCAAGCAAAGGATAAGGAAATTGGCTCCCGCCTACAAAGAAGCAGTAGAGGCAGAAATTGACAAGATGAGGGCGTCGGGTATCATAAGGCCAGTGCAATATCCTCAATGGATAGCCAATATGGTAGTGGTACCAAAGAAGAAAAAGGGAGTGCGGATCTGTATTGACTTCAGCGACCTCAATAGAGCATGTCCAAAGAATAGTTTCCCGCTACCGAGCATTGATCCTGTAGATGCTACCTCAGGTCATGAGTTGCTGTCATTCATGGATGGTTACTCAGGGTATAACCAAATACCCTTGGCGGAGGAAGATCAGAAGCACACAGCTTTCTTCTCCACCAAAGGATTGTTTTGTTACACTCGAATGCCCTTTGGGTTGAAGAACGCCGGTGCTACTTACCAAGAAATGGCGCAGAAGATGTTTGAAAGATGGATAGGGAAGACAATGGAAGTGTACGTCGACGATATGCTTGTAAAGAGCAAGAAGAAACAAACTCATGTGCAAGACCTCAGAGAAATATTCAACCGCATGCGTGTTACCAAGCTTAAGATAAATCCGGCGAAATGTGTCTTTGGCGTAACGTCATGAAAGTTCTTGGGATATGTTGTCACTAAGAAGGGTGTAGAAGCTGATCAGGCTAAAATCAAGGCAATTATAGATATGCCTTCGCCAGTAACAATGAAGGATGTTATGCGGCTCAATGGAACGTTGGCATCGCTTAATAGGTTTATTTCCAGATTCTCTGACAAGTGCAAATTGTTCTTCCAGACATTGAAGAAAGGAGAAAAGTTCAATTGGACTGAGGCACATGAAGCTGCCTTTCAGGGTATATAGAAGTATCTCGCCACTCTTCCAGCGATTCAGCCACCTGAGCATGGCGAAGAACTCAGGGTTTACCTCGCCGCAACACCCTTCGCCATTAGTGTTGTGCTTGTAAGAACCAAGGGCGGAGAGACGCATATCTATTATATTAGCAGGACATTGCAAGGGGAAGAAAAGAATTATACCAAAATCGAACAACTAATCTTGGCGCTGGTCTTTGCATCTCAGAGATTACGTCCATACTTCCACGCTCATCATATTGTTGTTCTAACCAAGACTCCAATAGAATCCATTTTGCACAGCTCTCAAAGAGTAGGGCGAATCGCCAAGTGGAATCAGCAAATTGAGCAGTTTGGCGTTCAGTATGAAATACGTACAGCACAGCGGTCTCAAGTTATTGCGGACTTCCTCGCCGACTTTCCAATTGATGAAGAAGAGGAGATAAAAGAAATCCCATTCTCTTTGGATGAGCGAGAAAATGAAATGCCATACCTATTGAAATGCATCCCCAATGGATGGGAAGTTTATGTAGATGGTTCATCAAATAAGGAAGGAAAAGGAATAGGAATTGTCCTAACATCGCCGAAAGGAGCCAGAAAAGTACATTCACTGAGGCTGAAATTCCCGGCGACCAATAATTAATGAGGCAGAATATGAAGCGGTTATTCACGCCATGCGAATACTCATTGAAATGGGCATCAACGATGTCAGGTTAACAAGTGACTCTCAGCTAGTGATTCGACAAATCTCTGGGCGATATCAGACAGCAGACCCGTCTCTGCAGAAGTACCTAAAACTTGCTAGGGAGTATGCCCAGAGGATCTCAGGTATCAAGTTTCGCCACATCTGCAGAAAGGATAACAGGCACGCCGATGCTTTGGCTTTCATCTCTTCAATGATGACAAATCCTGATGTCCCTTCAATAGCTATTGAAAGAGTGAAGCAATCATCGGTAGAAGAGCGAGAACAAAGGGAGGTATTGGCAACAAGCACTGAAGAATCATCAGAAACAGATTGGAGAACGCCGATACGGTATTATTTGGATCGCCTCACGCTACCAGGAAAGCAAATTTTAGCTCACCAAGTCATTAGTAGATCGACGAACTATGAGCTTCGAGATGGAATTCTGTATCGCCGGTCATTCTCTGGACCATTGTTGCGTTGTGTATCGAGAGAAGAAAGCAAGAAATTATTAGAAGCAATTCATGAAGGAGACTGTGTGGAATCACAGTGGTCAAAGAGCTCTAGCATTAAAAGTAAGAATGCAAGGGTACTATTGGCCCTGGATGAATAGTGATGCTAAAGAACATGCTCGCCGATGCAAACAATGCCAGTTGTATGGAAGAAGAATTAAAGCGCCAACGACATCTTTAAATTCAGTGCTCAGCCCTTGGCCCTTCGCAAAGTGGGGCATTGACATCATTGGACCATTGACTCCAGGCTCAGGAAAACAGAAATACATCATTGTGGCAACAGATTATTTCACCAAGTGGTGTGAAGCCAAAGCTATCAAGAAGAAGACAGGACAATAAGTATTCACATTCATTTGGGAGAACATATTTTGCAGATTCGGCGTACCGGCGGAGATATGTACTGACAATGGAAAGGAACTGGTCGGCGACAACATTAGAAAGTTACTCGCTAATTACAGCGTCAAGCTGGGAAAATCAACTCCATTATACCCTCAGAGTAATGGACAAGCGGAATCCACCAACAAGACTATGGAATGGGGCTAAAGAAAAGGGTGGAGAAACATAAAAAAGCATGGTGTGAGCATTTACACAATGTTTTGTGGTCTTACAGGACTACTATCCGAGAAGCAACGGGAGCATCTCCCTTCCTACTCACTTATGGTGCTGAAGCAGTACTCCCATCTGAAGTAATCTTACCAACTACCAAGCATGAGGCATGGGAGAAGAATTTAAATACTGACTTGATTCTAGCCAAGTTGGATGACTTAGAAGAGCAGCGGTTGATCGCCCTTACACACATGGAAAATTATCATCGCCGACTGTCTAGAGAATACAACAAGCGGGTGATCCCAAGAGAATATCATCCTGGCGAGTTGGTACTTCGAGAAATTCCCCCGTCTCAACGAAAGGGATGTAGGAAGTTGGAGCCAGTATGGGAAGGCCCTTACGTGATTAAAAGAGTAGCTGGAAGCGGAGCATACGTGTTGATTGATGAACATGGTGTAGAACTAGAGCATCCTTGGAACGCCAAGTTCATCAAGAAGTACTATCCTTAAAAGGAACAATGTAAAATCCGAAGTCTTGGGCGGGCATAATACCCAAGAAGTCTTATTAGCTTATGTAAAACAACAGCGAATAAGATCCGGGGACGTAGCTTTGCTACCATGCGCCGAACCCCGTTAACAAATCATAGCGTCATCTACATTTTTAACTGAATATTATAACCACAGTGGCGACCAAAGCCTAAAGGCTTCGCTAAAGCAATAATAACATAATATGCTAAGGCAAAAATGCCCATTATCAGGCTACAACACCACCAACTGAGGCAAAAATGCCCAATAATTACAAGGCAATAAGGCCACATAAAAACCCTGATCAGGTACTAAGGCCAAGCGCCATCACTAAGGGCATAATGCCCAAATTAATAAATGAAGCCAAAGGCTCTCAGCGCAGAAGCATAAAGCTTGCTTGCTTCATTGAAGTGAATAACCTCCTTGTAATGGTAAGACCGACCCAGGATTAGTTGTAAGGCCAGTCGTGTTACTTGTTGGTCTGTAAGTGTTTGGCAACTAAGACCCTATTCTGTAGCATCACATCGGCGGTAGCCGTTGTGCTAATTAGCCTACACCGTAGCATCACCTCTGGCGAAAGCTACAGTGCAATAAGCCTACTGGGCGACCCAAACAACTTATATTAGATCGCCGACGGGCACAAGTAATGGATACGGCTGGGGTGCTAACCTAGGCTCTGCATGAAATTGTTGGCGGTACAAGCACAGGACTTCACTCAATGGCAAGTAAAGACTTTGAAGACAAAGACAAAATAGCACGTCCAATTAACAAAGGAAAATCATACATGGGCAACAAAGGAAAAACATAAAAGCAACATTCTTGTGGTGATAGTCAAAAGGAGAAACGATAGTGTTTAAAGGGAAATAGCGAAAGTGTAAAGAGAAGGGGGAAATCTTAAAAGAGGATTCCCCGCTCTTTTCTGCTTCAGCATCGTGGATCCGGAAAAGGGCAAGTCGCTTCGTCATCTTGAGCCACAGGAGTTGAAACATTCTCTGAGGCAGGAACTGAAATGTTCTGATGATCATCCACGCCGAGGTTCTCCGCCTCTTCATTAACCGTGTTGGTGCAAAGTACCCACCGCCCACGTGTAAGCATTTGAGAAGCGGAAGTAGGATAAGTCAGGTGAGAGCGAAGTACTGAGTAAAATCAGAAGTCACTACTACTCATCTCAAGAGAGAACACAGATGAAGGGCTGAGGAAGGACCACGACAGATCTGATGGGACAAGTATCTCAAGAGACAGCTGTGAGGCGTGGGAAACATCCAACCACTTTCATTCAATGCGCGGTCAGAGCAAGTCAGAAGTCAAGGGACGCGTGTCGAGTTCTCAGCGATGGAAACAAGAGAAGGCCGCACACGGAAGAAGACTTCAGTAGTAAGTAAGTGAAAGGCCGCAGACTAAGAGAAGAGAGCCGCACTACAA
>JAJJMA010235498.1:8752-26178 GCA_023529015.1 Papaver nudicaule
GGCATATGAGAGTCTTCCTAAGCAATGTGTTTACTCTCTATTTTTCTGATTAGCTCCCAACTTTTTATGCTTCTCTGCAACTCCTTCCTTGTGCTCATTGTCGATAAACTGCTCCCAGACATCGGTGTTCATGCCATATGGACATGCAACAATCATTTCTTCCTTTGTACTGTATTTGGCAAGAATGGACTCCTTAGTTCCCATTTGTGGGACCTAAACTTCTGTGGAAACATTCCACAAATGGCCACTTTAGCCAGAGCATCTTCGATGGGGAAACATAAAGTGTCCTGAAAAGAACAAGAAAGTATTTATGTCAGCAACGAAAGATTGCGGTTGGCATCAGCGTAACGCACAAATGGACAAAAAAACACAGTGGTTGTATTATAGATTGAAGGGAGATCTTTACCATTAGAGCGGCCCACATTTTATCCTTGCACTTTTGGGGTACAAGCCTCCAGTCTTCATAGTCGATGGGACAGTGAGTTCTTATGAGATTTCCAGCCTTGGTAGCAAACCTACTGGCATTTTCACCCATTGGTCTTCCATGTTCATCAAGGTCAACCAAATATCTGGATCGAAGGAATCTAGGATCACAGCTACCACTAGGAGTAATAGTAGTTGGAGAAGCATCAGGACTAAGAACGTTGGTTGGTGATGAAGTCTCATCGGACTCTTGACTTGACATCTTCATACAAACGAACCAAAAACAAACAACAAACAACATATGGGAAAACTTGAACACATATCAAGTTATGAAAGTAAAAAACTAGAACTTTGGTTTAAACCCTAAGTTTGGATCCATAGATCACAATACCCACAAGTAAAGTAACTTATTAAGCATAAACAATAGAAGCAGCGAACAATCAAAAACCTGAACTTTGGTTGAAACCCTAAGTTTGGAGTTGTGATCTATGGAAAGAGATCACAGCACCCACAAGTAAGTAACTTATTAAGCATAAACAATAGAAGCAGTGAACAATAAAAAATCTCAACTATTCTTAAAGTAAACAACAATTGTTAAGCATACACAACATAAGAACCAAATGAAACAAAATAAGATAGATCTAAAGAAATTACCTTCCGAGATTGATTGAGGTACAGGGTTAGATGCGTGGTAAGAGGTATGAACGATGTGAGTGAAGATCGGAAGAGAGTTTGTGAAAACAGGAAAACGGAAACAAAGCTTCAACTCCATCTTCTCTTCTTTATAGAGAAAAGGTAGATTCAAAATGTTTCTGAAATTAGAAAAAATGGGGGAAATAAATTTGAGAGGGAATCAAAAATTTTGGAGGAAAAAAAGGAATTGGGAGAGGGAAACGAAAATTGAAACAAGTATCTGAGTTGGGATTTGAGTGGGAAACGAAAATTGAGATCTAAAATTTAGCTCCAACTTTTGGACAAAGAGTAAAGTTGCCCAAAGTTTCAATAATATAAGAGAGATATGTTTTTGGTCCCAAAAATATAGGTGAAAATATCATACGGATCGAGCTTAAATGTTGCGATTGACTTTGTCAAGTCAAATTAAAATTTTGGTCAACTTCAAAAGTTAGTGTAGGACATGGGACACCAAAATAAAATCATATGACATTTTCTTATAACAAAACACGTCCAATTTGGACGGTGGATATTTTGTTTAACAATAGTAATCTACGGTTTGATATTTTCCGTAAAAATTAGTAATATCTATGAGAAGGTTTGTTATTTTTCATCGAAAATGCAAAGGCAGATGAGATTTTCTGATTTAGGGATTTGTTTGATATTGTTGTTTGGAGATTTGTTTTCATAAGAACTGATTTATATATGTTAACTAATAACTGATTTGTTCCAATTCAAAGTGAAATTTGTTTGATCCTCAACTTTGGGCAAGTAATTGAGTTAGAATCTTCCTTTGAACACCAAACCACTCCCTAACTTGCCATACTATGAGCCAGGATCTTTCACAGAACCACTGACTCTATCCCTTTATGAAAAATTCAAGGAAGAATCCTTGTAGAACCTTAAAAGAACCCACTTTGGGCAAGTTTGAGTTACAATTGGACTCTGAACTCCAAACCACTCACTAAAATAGTAATGTTTCTGAGACGGTTTTGTTGTTTCCGTAGAAAATTGTAATGTAGCTGAGACGGTTTTGTTGTTTCCGTTGAAAACAGTGATGTAGTTGAGACGTTTTTGTTGTTTCCGTTGAAAATAGTGATGTAGTTGAGACGTTTTTGTTGTTTCCGTTGAAAATAGTGATGTAGTTGAACTTTGAACTCCAAACCACTCCCTAGATCATGTGTCTCTGAGCCAGGATCTTCCAGAGTTGCACTGATCTTATCCATTTATGGCAAATTCAAGGTGGAATCCTTGTAGAAGCATAAAAGAACCCATTTTCGGCAAGTTTGAGTTACAATCTTCCTATGGACATATATGCCACTAGGACGGTTTCATTGTTTTTCTTCCCAAACCCCTTGGGCCTAAAGCAGCAGTTTTGTTTTTTAAACGAAAAGAAAATTACATTACTGAGCAAAGGATTTACAAGATAACTGATTTTCCCTGATTACATTAAGCTGACTAGCAGGGATATCTGAATACATAAAAGATCTTCCAGTTTTCCTGCATATTTTGGCTAGAGTATCTGACTAAAGAAACAAAAAAGCGCACACCTCCAGTTTTGAACATTAAGTAGGAGCATATTTTAGCAGGGATATCAATAGCAGTTCTATATCTAAATGAACACACTTCCAGTTTGAACATTAAGTAGGAGTAATATCTAGGATTAAACCCTGACTAAAGAAACAAAAAATGGGTCAGAGTTGATACAATATCCATAGAAGTTAATCACATACATATCCATAACTACTGGTAACACAACCAGTTTCTAGGAGTAATATCCAGGTTAATCACAGTTACGAAAAGCGCACACACAATCAGAATTAAGAGTTCCAGTGTGTGCGCTATATCCATAACTACTGGTAACACAACCAGTTTCCCCAAAATATCCCAAAATATACAAAAAAAATAATGTTTATACACCCAGCATTAGAGGAGACAAACCCAAAAAATGTTTGTCACCTATAACACTGACTCTATCAGTAATAGGAACTCTCTGAACCCGAGTCCCAATCATCCTCGTCATCCTCATCTGCATCGATAATATCACTCTCTTCATTATATTCTTCATGTTCTTCCTCTTCGGAATCTTCCTCCTCGGAATCTTCCTCATCATCAGCTTCTTCTTCCTCCTCAATGACATTTTCTTCCTCATCATCAGCTTCTTCTTCATCATCATTATCAGCAGCAGTAGCAGAATCAGAAGCACCCACATCATCTACTTCCCCCATCCTGAAGTCGAGCCAATCATCCTCCCTAACTTCTAGCTCAAAATCAGCCTGCACCAGCTCATCAAGAAAATTTTCTACATGAAACGGGTCGGCTTCATGTTCATGTTCTTCTTCTTCTTCTTCTTCTTGAGGTTCAGGTTTTGCTTCCTCCGTGTCATTGTCAGACTCTATGCCTTCAGTTGGAGGCACCATTTCTTGAATCTCCAGCTGTTGTTGGGCTTCTCTTCGCTTCCTCCTACGGTACTCTTCCAAATCAGCATCTTCCTCCTCTTCTCTTTTCCGCTTCTTGCTTTCTTCCTCTCTATCCTGCCTCACCTGCAGACCTGCTTCCATCGCCAGCACATGGTCATTTGCACGCTTCTGGATCAGTCTCGCTTGAGCTAGCGTGCAGCGATAGATGATGTCATTGAAAGCAATCAAAGGATTCCACAGATGCGATTGTGCATCTCTATCGTCTGATGCTGATGGTGGTGGTTTGTTTTCAGAGGAATTATCATCTAACATTGCTCCTTTTCCCTTTCTCCGTCTCTCCCTCTCGGAGAAATCAGAGTTTGTACTTGAGTTATTACTTGTTGCCATTTCCCCTACATTTTTCATTCAAAACAACAACTTTTTTTGAGCCCAACATTCATACATGGAAATCAATATCAACAACATTATCTTATTATAAACAACAACAAAATCTGACCACAACATCAATTCCCAAAACTTGACATTTGAAACAGACCAAAATCCTAAATTTTTCATAAAAACAATACTTAAATCAAACACATTTGGAGATCATAATAACGTAAACCAAACTAAACTCATGTCATGATTTCATCTAATTTGTTAAAAATCTAAGAAAACAGAGAAGCACTGAGAGCACTGAGTGAGTAGAAATAGACTAACATAACAAAATTTCACTTCATGCATCTTGATTTCACACCATCTATCATGATTCCACTTCATGTTTAGCACTTAACTTCATTTATTACTAACGGATTCATCCTGCAACATGCAAAGCCAGATGAAAAGTAAAAGAACCCAAAATTAAAGAGCTTACCTTTTCAAAAAAGAGATTCATGAAGGCTGAATATTCTTGTCTGAGAGAGAAATAGATTGCCTCCTTAATCAAGCCCCGAATCTCCTTGAAAGCAACCTTTTTTGGGAGCTTTAAAGTCTGAATATTCTTGTCTGAGAGAGAAAATGAGTGCTTCCAAAAGCAGCAGATCTTTAATGAAAGGTGTGTTTGTTTTTTAGCACTAAAATAGTAGTAAAGAAGATGATGCTTTGGTGGTACCCACTGGGGTGTAAATATAATGTGTGTGTTAACATTGGGGTGGAATAAACGAAGTGTAAACCAAGTGTAAAAATACTATTAATCAATTGTCAACAGAGTTAGCTAAGCAGATAACAAACCTTAAAAGTTACAAACCAACAACAACTCTAAAAGGGGTGTAAAACTGTAAGCACAAGTAGAAGGAAACGTACAGATTATTTCAAATTCCCAAGGGTGCTCCAATAGGTGAGCAAATCTCGAAGATGTGGTTCTTCCTCTAAAATATCTTGAAAACTGCCTTCAGCTGGTATATCTGCATTGTCTACGTTGGCAGTTAGTTTTCTGGAGGGATGCATAGGAACCCAGTAGGCTGGCTCTTTCAAATCCTGGGAATAAAAGACTTGGGTAGCCTGTTCCGCAAGAATCACAGGCTCGTCTGTGAAAGCACTTTTCGTCTTCATTCTTAACAGATTGACCAGAGGATAATCTGAATCCTTACACATCTTGACTCCAGTCTCCACCTTTACCCGATCACAGTAAAACACATCTTCTTTAAATGAACCATGGTTCAACTGTAGGATTTGTTGGATCACCCCATACCACCTGGCTTTCACAGTCACAGGCTCTTTATCAGTTCTTTTGCTCCTAAAAGTTGTGTCTGCAACCATGGTAACACCACTATCCTGGGTCCTAAGCTTGGCCTCAAAATCTTGGGAACAAAAAACATATCCATTCACACGGTATCTTTCAATCTCCCTTACCTCGTCCGGACCTTTAAGGTAATCCCACAAGAGACCATCCATTTTCTCTTCATCACTAAGCTGCGAAAGCGCAGAAAACCCATAAATCAGAATTAATGCCTCATAAATGATTCTGACAAACCGGTTCTACAAGGCATACCTTATTGTACAACCATGAAAGGAAGTCGGTTTCAAACTGGACCAAGTCCACTCCAACGTCTGAATGGCCGGTGTGGTAATCCCTGAACATAAATATATAACATACTTTTAATACCAACCCATCATCAATAGAAATTCAGTGTCCATACAAACATAAATTATATAACAACAAATACCTGTAATAATCGTCTAGTTCCGGTTGACAACGCTCAAATATTAGCCACCGACGTATCTGAACCCATTGAACAGGGCTCAACAAAACTTTTTTATCTCCAAGAATGGAACCCTCATCGCTGAAATCAGAATCTTCATCCAGAAAGGCAGCCCAATTGGCTTTGTGACCTTCTTCGGCTCTAGCTTTGGCTTGCTCCATTGCATACCTAACAGCCTCATTTAGAATGATAGAATTTGCAATTGACGCTTCAATGTATCTCTTCTTATGGCTAAGGCCTTTGCACTCCTTCATTGCCCTGATTCAGTATGCACATGTAAATTTCAGTACAAAACTTCCAAAAAAAACTTCCAAAAAATTGAAGGGGAAATTGGTAAAATGCCAATTCACCTCTCAAGTGGGTACATCCATCGAAACCTAACTGGTCCACAAACCAAGGCTTCTTCAGCCAGATGAACCATGTTGTGCACGCTTATATCAAAAAATGAAGCCGGGAAATACTTTTCGAGCACGCACATGGCCTCTGCAAGCATCCACTTAGCCTGGCTCAGATCTTCTATTTTAACGACCTTAGAGCACAACAATCTAAAATACAAACTGACTTGTTGAAGTGCAATTCGAAGGTGTTTATGTCACGGAAAGGCATGTTGAAGCAGAGCAGGTAACAAGTACTCAATCAAAATATGATAGTCATGAGATTTTAAGCTCAGCAACCTATCCCCATCCCCACTCACATTGTTGCTCAAGTTTGAGCAAAAACCTGAAGGGAATTTCAAATTTCTAATAATCTGGCAAAAATTTGTCTGCTCTTGTTTAGACAAAACCCACACCGGGGTGTTTACTATCACATTCTTAAAATTCTTCACTTTCCACTCTCCAATGTGGAGCTTTTTCACACGCAATTCATCACGACTATCCCATAACCTTTTAGCCTTACTTCCATCATCAAAGAGAGCGTGGTCAATGTGTTCCATGATGTTCTTTTCCGTGTGCATCACGTCGATAAAATGAAATATACTCAGATTGCTATACGACTCAAGTTCCCAAAAACAACACTTCCTATTGAAAATACCTGTTCCCAAACCAGAATTATCCCTCTGATCAATACCATCATCCTCAAACTCATAATCCTCCTCAACCTCAGTCTCATCATCAGACACGTATCTCTGTCTTTTACCAGACTTGCGTTTTTGGGTCTTACCAGGTATGTAATGAACATCTTTCAACAACTCGAGCGACTCATTGTTAGTTAGTCTCTTTGGCGCCAACTTTGTCTCCTCTTTTTCCAATCCCAAGAATTTCCCGTCCCTAAAGGTGTGCCTGCTCTTGAAGAAAATTCGATAGTTAGTGTACACACTACCTTTCTAAATTCTTTGCCCATATGAGTACATCGAGTTTTGTCTGTGCAGACAACACATCCATTGTACCCATGAACTGTTCGTCCACTTAAAATACCAAGAGCAGGTAAATCATGAATCCCAAACATTAGAGTTACTCTCACGAAAAAATACTCTTCTCTGAAAGAATCCCAAACTCGCATTCCGTCTTTGAAGAGAGTTTTTAATTCATCGACAAACACCTGCATAAATACATCAATGTCTCCACTCGGTGACTTGCGACCAGGTATCAACATATTGTATATTTGGAATTCAGTCTTCATACACAAGGAAGATGGAAGATTATAAACCACATATATGAGAGGCCAACAGCTCCATTTCTGATTCGACTGGCCATGGGGATTATACCCATCCGTCGATATTCCAAGGTAAACATTTCTGCCTTCCGTTGCAAAATCCGGGAATTTTTCCTTGAACCGCCGCCACTGAGGTGAATCGCACGGATGACGCATATAACGAGGAGAAACTGCCGCTCGGTTGTGCCAATCCATGAAAGCTGTTATCCAAGGAATAGAGAACATTTTCGCAATTCTTGGTCCTAGAGGAAAGTATCTTAGCACTAACATAGGTTCTTTTGACACCTGCATCTTCCCGTTGGAATCTTTGAATTCTTTAAATCTTTTAGCTTGGCACACTCGACATTGCTGAAGATTTTTATCTGCATTGTGATACAGCATACAATGATTCAGACAAACATGAATAGACTTGTATTCCATCCCCAGATCCTTTAGCATCGTCTTCGTAGAATCATAGTTTTTAGGGAAATTGTTTCCAGGAAGCCACTTTCCTAATAGAATCAACAAACTATCCATACAATGACCAGAGAATATATATGTTTTCTTTAGATTATGCAGTTCTACGATAACACCGAGGGTTGAGATACCTTCGGATGCTGGGTGCAACTGTTGCCCTGCCAACTTTGAGTACTTAGCATAACGCTTCCCCATATCCACCTCTTGTTCTTCACAGACTACTTGCTCATAAGGGTTAGCATGAGGACCAAAGTTGGCAGCAGCATAAGCATCCCAGTCGAAATCAGGCATTTCTTCTTCTGCAACCTTCGCCTTCTCCACAGGACGACTATTTGAACTCTGACCCACCAAATCCTCATCATGCAAGTACCAAGTGTTGTACGTTCTCAAGATACCCGTCTCGTACAGATGCTTTTCAACAACTTTCCATGGATGCCGAAACTCATTAGCACACTTCTTACATGGGCAAGCACAACCAGATGAATCCCCATTGGCTGATGCAAAGTTGAGGAACTCTCTAACCCCCTCTCGATATTTTTGGCTAAATAGGTTTTTTTCAAGCATCCAATCTTTATTCCCCGACATCCTACATTACCAAATTGAAATATGCTTCAAGTTACCAAGTTCATCAACTAAAGATACAAATACTAACAATCATAAACTTTCACATACAAACCACACATACAAATCAGCAAAAAATCTATAACCAAATACAGATCTGAAAAGATGTAGATACTCATACTCTAAGTTTAAATCAGGGAAATATGTAATTGCTGGATGAATTCAGTTATTCAATTGATGTTCATATATTTGAAATTAACATAAATAAATGAATCTTAAATCAGTGAAATACCTAATTGCTGAATGAACTCAGATTCCTCTTAAATCAGTGAAATACCTAATTGCTGAATGAAATCAGATTCAAATTCCCAATCTCAATCAATAACTCTATGAGAAATCGATTTGATAATTAAACTAATATCAAATCGATGTTCATAAGAATTAACTGATTGACTGATGTTGATGATGTTTTCTCAAGCTGAAACTCAGACTCAAACGAAGGATTTATCCGCTGAAAAAAAAAGGGGAAAGGAATTCAATGTTAGGCGATGAAATCCGTGGAGGTGAAGACGAATAGAAGTTATGTCTCAACTGTTTTCAGCTAGACACATTAACTTCTTTCTCTACCCTATCACCAAAACTCGGACAAAATAAATGAAGAGATAAATGAATTTATTTTCAGTGATTTTTTTTTATTGTTTTCTGATTTTCAAAATTTATCTCATATGTTATTTCAACATAATTTCGTTGAGATAAAAAACAGGTTTTGTTACGCTGCTGGGGTTAAAATTTCATCAGACCAAAAGTTGGGCGGGGAAAAGAAAAGTCGAGGTTAACTTAGGAAGTTCACCGAAATATTGAGAGTAGGCAGGTAATTGCACCAACAAAAACACAGAGCACTGTAACAGATCGCATTTTCAGTAACCATTGAAGACGTTACGAGCTTCCCAATAGCGTATGCGCGTTGCTGAAATGCAACCCGTGACTAATGGTGCTGTTGGTAAAAACCTGAATTCGTGTAGTGATATACACTTTTTTTCGTCTCGCCTTTATTAACTGGGATACTTTTCTTTGGAAACAGATGGTGCCTCCTCCGATCGTCCAACCTAAGAAGAGGATTAAGAGTAACAAGATGGAGTTACCTGAGGGCCACGTTATTGATCCTTCCCCAGTGATGGGCTCGTCCTCATTTCCATCTCAGGTGAGTCGTTCGCGTTCCGGTGGGATTTCTCGATATATATATATATCCCCTCCCTGGCTGAACTTCCTTTACCGTCTTTGCAGGGTTCGGTATCGAAGGAGCGTGAAAATGCGACGGAGTCCCCAGCTGCCGACGCGGATGTGAGAAATGAGGTGGATGAGCCAATCGGTGTTGGTCTTCGTACTTCTTCTTCTCCTAACGAGGCCGCTGATCATGAACTTGCCCAAGTAAGGCTTGTTGTTTCTTGATGTCTTTGCCAGCTGTTTCTCTTTGGGGCTTACCTTAATATGATTAGTAAAGGGTTGACTAACCATCTGTGGTCTTGTGTCTATAGGAGCATGAGCATGAGGGTCGCGCTGGTGTTGTTGTCTCGGAGAACGTGGAAACGTCAGAGAGTGGGGAAAACTTGAATGACGACGTGGGTACCACAGTTCCTGGGGCTGTTGACAAGGTGGTTCCGAATGATCCGGGAGCAACTATCCCTCTGAGGCAGACACCGGATGACGGTGTAGAGACCAATGCCCCCAAGGTTGTTGACGAGGTTGTTTCGGATGATGTGGAGGCGACTATTCCTTCGACTGAGCAGATGTCCGAGGGTGGTGTGGATCTGGAGCCCTCCTATCCTGGCGCTGGAGTTGCCTTTCCTTCGTATATTAGCAGAGTTTGACCTGGCTACGCCTTGGTGGGAAACTTTCCGGTGTTGAGCGAGTATCAGACACTGTATGACCATATTTGGAGAAGATTCGGCCACATTGCTCATGATAGGGAGAAAAGGCTGCTTTCTGAGTCGATAGTTGGCACTATGTTGTTGAGGGTGACAGAGATGATGGCCCATTCTGTTGATTCCGCTGATCCGCTTGACGTCCAAGACTGGGAGGATTCTATAGCTGTAGCTGAATCCAAAGGCTTCAATCTGGCTTGGCTACGTGACAGGTTCGAGAAGGCCAAGGCTCAGGGGTCTCAGGAGGTTCTTCGGGATAAAGAGAAGAGGGTAGCGGAGTTGAAGGTCGAGTTCCAGAGGGAGGAGAAGGAGTTGGAGCAACTAAGGCTGTCTTGCAAGGGTGGATCTAGTAGGGTCTTGAGTGATTTTCTCAACTAGTAGTTTTTTTTTTTTTTTTTAGGTTCTGGACGCTAAATGGGTTGTAGGTATTTTTTATTGACTGGATAAGATTGTGTTTTCTAAGAGATAATTGAAACAAAAGACTTCTCTTAATTAATCTACTGAAACGAAAATCCTATCTACTGCACGCTATGCTGCGGTGCTTTGGAGGAATGCAAATACAATAAACAGGAGTCCTAGTGTCGGTCTCCTTCGTGCTTTGGTGAAGCACTGCTAAACTGAGTCCACACCCAGAGCCAATGTGGCATGGAGTGAATCATTGTTGGGAACTCCTTCGCCTTCTTGCGAAACCTCTCCATGTATGCAACTGCGCTCTCCCCCGCCTCTTGTTTTAGGTTGGCTAGTTCCACAAATTCTTCGAAGTCCGGGATGGTTTCCAGGATCTCGGGCGGTAGAACATAGGGCATCGGTTCGCCTTTTCCTCTGATTTTAACACTGCATAGCTTACCACGTACAATTCCAGATTCCTGGAGAGCCTTGATGAAAATCCTAATAGCTTCTTTGGCGAGGGAATCCTTGCTTTCTCCTTTGAGTCCGGGTGGTGGTGCTGCTATTGCCTTGGCGGCGTTGTTCTTTGGCGTGAAGTGCTCTATGAACGCCCGAGGAAGCGTCTCTTGATTGTTGTAGATCTACGGGCGTCCCAGTACTATGTCGCTCTGGACATATCCCTTGACAATGCGGAACTCTGCTACGGTTGGACACGGGGCGATTTCTACTGGTAGGTCAATCCATCCATAGGTGCGTACCTCGACCCCATCCGGGCCCTTGATGATAGCAGGGGCATGGATGGCCTTACTGCGAGGGATGTTAGCGGCTCTAAGAGTCTTGACCGAGATGATGTTCACTGGGCTCCCAGGGTCGACGAGCGTCTTCGGGAATTCGGCATGGAAGATGCGAGCGGTGGTGAGAAGTCCCCAGCCTTGTCCTTCTGTTGGCTCCCCTTGCTTGGGTATTGTCTGCTCATCCGCTTCCTGAAGGGGTAGGCGCTTGCCTGACACCACCATCTTGAGCGCCATGAACATATCTTTCCGCTGTGGTTTCAAGAGACAGAGGGTCTCGCATAGTTGGTACATTATCCCCTCCACTCTTTTGTTCACCGGTTCTCCAGGAAGGGTAAATGCTCGAACGGGCAAAGGGTCTTGGTATACGCCTTCGTTTCCTAAGTGTAATTCACCGGATTCCACTTTGTCTTGGAAGATTCGCTTAGTACTAAAGCAATCTCTAGTAGAATGGGTAGTGACTCGGTGGTAGCGACAATACCTTGGGCTTGCTACTTCCTCTGCTGTAGGCGGTTGTCGTACTGGAGGGAGTTCGATCGCCCCGTCTTGGATCCAAGTGTCTAATAATTCTAGCACCTCCTCCATGGGGAACGGGTAATCAGGTATCTCTGGTCTAACCTTTTGTCTTCGTATCTCCGGTTGTTGTGGTCCTCCTTGGTTCACGTTCTTATTCGGGGTTCCTGGAGCCGAATTAGTGCGTTTCGGATGCATTACCTCCGTGACAGGGCCCTTCCTTTTCCCTCCTTCGCTGATGGCGCCCATAGATGGTAGACTGCTGTTATACTGCTTGTTGATTAGCCTCCTGTCGCCACGAGTGGTGCGGGTTTCTTCGTTCCTCAGCGGTTTAGCTCTTTCTGGTAGGGCAGGTGCAGTTGTAGGGGGTAAAAAACCCCTCGGACCACGTGTCTCGCATCCAGGAAGTAAAACCACACCGAAAGGATTATGCAGCGATGATTCGGACTGATAAAAGAAGAGCAGCTGCATTTGGGCGAAGCAAAGACTCGGAGTAGAAAGGATTCGGACTACGCCATAGGACCGAAGTTCGGGATTCAGCTTCGGAGTGTAAACCGCCTTACTCGACAGAAACTGACACCACCACGATTGAGTCTTTTGTCTTTATTAGCTGTAAACCACCCAAGCTCGGCCTATATAAGGCGAACTTGGAAAACGTTGTAAGGGTTGGATTCTTGTTTGGTTGAGCCTAAGTAGCGAGAGAGAGATTAGGTTTGTAATCTCCTCTGGTTCCTTAGGGTTTAATTCATGTAATCTCAGCAGTAGTAATACACAGAAAGTCTTCTTCTATCTTATCTTTGTTGCTTATTTAGTCTTTATTACTCTGTAGCATCCTCGATGTTGTTCTATACTGCCTTTGGGCTGTTAAACACAACTAAAAACTGTATGTGCGAGTAGATCTGATGGATATGGTACCTCATGTACCTACGCAGATTTTCTACTCGTACAGCAGTGGTGGCGGATCTCTTTGCAGCTTCATGGAGTTCGGAGAAGGTTTAGAAGCGGAGGTTCTCCAAGAGGGCTCGGTAGACGGGAATCATCCCGTTGATGCAGAGTTCTACCAGCTGTTGTTCCGTGACATTCAGATCATGGCAGTCAAGGGCTTGGATTCTGAATCTCTTGACATAGTCGTTTGGATGTTCGCTAGGTCTCTGGAACATTCTGCCGAGGTCTGATAGCGTTATCTGCTCAGACACAAAGAAGTATTTGCGGTAGAACGCGTACCATCTCGCCCCATGTACCAATACTGCTTGGAGGGAGGTTATTATACCAGGTGTAGGCTCTCCCAGTGAGAGATTTTGAGAATTCTTTGAGTCTTAATACGTGATTGTATTCGTGTTCTCCAAACGACTTCAAAAATCGTGAGACGTGTTCACGAGCATTTTCAGTTCCGTCATGCAAGGAGAACATGGGGGAGACGTACCCTTTGGGGAGAGCAACTCTCTGTACTTCATACGGGTACGGTGGTCGGTGTTGGTGGACAGGTAGCGCCACCTCTCTTTCCCGATTTCGTAGTAGCCTATCCAGGTCGTCTGCCGTGACGTAGCGGGATGGTTGTCCTTCTCTTTGGCGAGATTCTTCTGGAACAGGAGGTGTTTCGTCATCTCGATGTGGATGACGGCTGAGTGGGTACCAGCAGAAGTAGCCTCAGGGGTTTCCCTGACTGGTGAACTTGACATCTTCGAGGTTAGGGTCTTGAGACAAGCCAGGATCCCTAGTTGAGCATCGAACATCTTGTCTTGACCTTCTGCGAGGACGTCTTGTCGCCTGGCCAACTCATCCATAGTTAACGCTTCTGACACTCCCTTCCCCTTTTCAGCAGTAGCGTTGACCTTAACTGTGGAGGAAGGGTTCTTTCCAGAGGTGTTGGTTGGAGCACCAGGAGTCATCGGGGTGATGGGAGTCGCCGGGACAGCAGGTGTTGAAGGGGAAGCACCTTGAGTAACATGAATGTTGGGCGTAGCGCCGGATGCAGATGGATTGGTGGGCGTTGCACTAGAGGCTGCAGCACCATCAGTTGAAGAGTTGGGTTTTTTTGGTATCTGATCCCGACCTGAGTTCAACCATTTTTTTTTTTTTTGAGAAAGTTTTCTGGAACCGAGAGATTGATCTCCCACTGTGGTCGCCAACTGTTTTTACCTGAAAAAACAATGCACCGTCTCTGGGTACTTTCGTAGTGCTCGAGATCAAAGTCGAACAAGACGAGCCTAAACCAAGTCAATGGCCGTTCACGTCTTGCTTCGGTCACAGAGAGGATAAAGGTTGATCTAGGGAGGGAAACAACGAAGAAACTTGAGATCAGGTTGAGAGTGTGTTTTGGGTGTAAGAGTTCAGGATCTCCATCGTGAGGTTGACGGGAAATCTCCAAGGCTAGAAGTGTTTCTATATTGCTCAGGTGTTTTGCTCTGAGAATGTTTCTGAATGCTCTAGAAAAGATGTTCTAGTCGTTCTTGTGTTCTAGTTATCCCCTGCCCTGGAAGATAGAGGAAGCCTCTATTTATAGTGTTGAACTCACCCTGATCTCTCGACAGAGAAGGTGGAAGTCGTGGAAGAGTGGAGGAGTGGAGGACATGAGTTGTGCTCTGTAACTGCTAGAGTCGTGTAGAACATGTCCACTCAGCACCACCTTCTCGTAACTGTCCGTCATCTCTATCAGTTTCTTTCTAATTGCCGTAGACCGCCAGACCAATACCCCTAAAGTTATCCCCCCGTGTGATGTTTTGATATCTCGAGTGATATGCAGATATTGCATGGTTGTGTTGAGTTTGAGCAGTGTCGTGTGGCTATGACTATGTGGCCAACGTGAGTGCCGCTTTTGAGACATGCATAATGGGTGGGTAGGAGTGGCCTTGGCCGTTGGCCAAGGCCAGGAACTCATGGCGCCATAGCGTAGCACCTTGGCCTTGGGCCAAGGTTGAGTTTTGTGGCGCCATGTATCATGGCGCCATGGTCTTTGAGACCACGGCCTTGGCCAAGGCCAGATTAGTTGTGGCGCCATGATTCATGGCGCCATAGTCCGGGGAACCACGGCCTTGGCTATTGGCCAAGGCCAACTTGTTGTGGCGTCGGTTCATGGCGCCATGTCTTTGGGGCTACAGTTTTATCGCTTGGCCAAGGCCAATCCCTTCGTGGCGCATTCAGGCTATGCTACTTTGGCTATGGTGTACTTGTGCACTTGCACTATGGTGTATGCTTGCGCTTGCGCTATGGCGTATGCATGCGCTTGTGCTACAGCATGCTTCAGGTCATGGTGTGCTTATCCATAGTATATTAGACCATTCTGTGTTTAGAGTGTGGTCTGTTTAAGCGTGTTTAGGCTGTTGTGTGCCTCTCAGAGGGCTCTGGGCAGGCTTGGAGCTGCGGTGCTTCTGAGGTTTTCATTGAGACTCGGATGTTGAGCCATATTTTGAGAGGAAATCCGTGAGGATGCGTCTCTGTCAACTCTCCACCATGTACCATTGAGCAATCTAGTTCTGATATCGAGGAATTCGAGGCGATGTCGACATGAAGTAGATTAATGGTTTTATGTGCTGGTGAGGTTGTCGGTACTGCACCATGATATCATCCTCTCCACCGGGAGTTATAAGAGAGGACTCACAGAGAGTACATTCAGCTCGTAGAATAGGTTGCATCCTGAGCTATAGCGATGTGCCTGAGTAGGCGATTGCCTTTAGGTAAGGCGTGGTTAGAGAGAAGTTTTACGATTTTATCCCTCTCTCATTTTTCACCATCTACAAGTGCGATTACCTCTGGGTAAGTGTGTTTACCCAAAATTGATAGGATTTTACTCCCCTCAGGTAAGTGTGTTTACCCATGTTTTATTGGACTGGCCCTACCTTTCGACCACCCTTGGCCAGAGGGGATCTAGGATAGCAGTACGGGAAATAGGCTTTCCCGCTGTTTACGACGTGTGAGTATCTCTATCATCGGGATTCTTACTTTTCGCCTCATACATATTAACGAGGATCCTAGAGATGAGCTGTGTACGGCAGGTATGCTCCTTGTCTATGACAATTGTTCTGTTGCGCTTCTTGCTATTTTTTTGTATGGTGTTGCAATCACCCCTAAAAATGTCTATTGTTGGAGATTCCCTAAAAATGTCTATTATTGTAGTCCGAGCGTCCGTGGTATGCTGCCGCCTTTGTATCCGCATGGTATCTCCCTTTGCTGTGGCTTTAATCTCCTTATCATTGCCTTTTTATTATTCATGTCGCCCTTCGTGTTGCCGGCTCCTTCTGCTCTTTGTAAGCTCCTTTTTTCTTCCTGCATTAAAACAAAGTTTCTCTCCAAATTTGCATTTCTACGTACGCCGTCGGGAACTTCATGTTCAGTCGGCATTTCGATACTTCTCCGCCGACTTCGTGAATCCATCCTTCCCCCAATATTGCATGGTATGGGGTTGATGAATCAATAATAAAGAACTTTGTTTGGGTCTTTACAGGCCCAATCTCCACCTGTAATATTATTTCTCCTTTAGGCGCCATCGTCAATCCATAGACATCATAGATATACGCCATTGTTGGGCCCATATATTCGTATCTGAGCCCCATTTGTAGGAACAGTTCATAAAACAGGAAATTGTGTGTGCTTCCTTCGTCGATGAGCACCTTCGTGGTGCTTCGTTCGTGGATCGTCATTGTCACAACTAGTGGCGCTGCACTAGTTTGATCTCCTTCGTGCTTCACATTCTTCGGCGTGGATAAGTTTATCGTGTCGTCTCCTGTTTCACAATAGCTCTCGCCCGTGTTTTGGACAAAATATCTCCTTGGGATGGTTACATACTGGCCAAATTCTCCTCGGCCTATGTATCCCTCGATGGTGCTACGTAGATGCTGACAATGGTCAGTGTCGTGCCCCTGCGTATGGTGATACTCACAGTGATCTTTGTGAAATGCTTTCTCCTCATTTTGCTTCCCCCTCGTGGAGGGGTAAGCGAAGTCGCTTCTACCACCCTCCTTTCGTAATATCTCTGATGGCTTTATTGTGAGGATCGTGTATGACGCTTCTGTTGTCCTTCTCTTGCCGCTGGTGCCCTCTCCATTCTTTTGTCTCTTGCACTTTTTGTCTTTGCTCCTTGCTGTTTCTTCTCTATAATCCGCATGTTCTTCATCTTCGTGATGGCTTTGCAGCCGTTAGGTGGTGCGTCTTTCTCCTCCTCCTTTTGGGCTTGGCTTCTTTTTCGAGTCACGATCAATTCTCCTTCGTTGGTATCCCCATGGATTTTTACTTCCAAGGTGAACACCGAGGCCTTGCTTATGTCAAATTTTAAGCAATGCAAGCCACTTGGGCATTTCTCCTCCGTTTGGGCTATAATATCATAGTTTTTTAAAAAGAGGGGATACAGAGATACACCACCAACTTTTAGTTTTCGTGAACTCTGTTGATTATACTACTTGAACGATCTCACAAATCAATATTCAAGTATTCACCTGAGTAATCTCAAAGGTT
>JAJJMA010235503.1:0-15047 GCA_023529015.1 Papaver nudicaule
GAGCTTGGTGAGGCTCCTCCTTCCTCGTACATGGATACTGTCGCTGCGTGGAGATCCTCTGGCTCAGTCGGTGTTCTGAGCGGGATTGCAGTCTCGTTGAGTAGGCTCTGGTTGTCTTTGAACCAAGGGTGGCCGAGGACCATGTCGTGCTCTAAGTCTCGTGGGACCACATAGAGTTCAGCCTCCGTTCGTACTTCGTTCACCTCTATCTGTAGAGTTATTCGTCTACGAGTTATCACCGTCTTTCCTTCGGGGTCTTCCAACGTTTCTGGTGAATCAGTGACATCGTGTAGCGAGCCTTCCGAAGTTTCTAGTGTCGTTGTAGAGATGACGTTGATTTTCGCTCCTGGGTCCAACAACGTGTTGGGGAATCCGATGTCGTGTACATATGCGGTAGTGAGTATTCCCCAACCTTGTCTAGCTAGTAGTCCCCAGTCGTATCTTACCGAAGACCTGCCTTGGGTTGACGGGTGTGGGTTTTCTTCCTCCCCAAATGGTAGTCGCCTTCCTGACACCACGTGACTGAGTGCTGTAAACATATCTCGACGTTGAGGTTTCGAGAAACATAAGATTTCGCATAGTTGGTGCATCAGGTTATCCACTCTCTGATTCACGGGTTCTTTGTGATCCGTGAGAGCTTGGATGCGTAGAGACTTCGGGTGTAGTCTGTAAGAACTTTCCTTGGCCTTGACAATGCGTTCTTCGAGGATTCGTCTGAAACTGTTACACTGAATCGTGGCGTGGCTGATCCTCCTGTGATAATGGCAGTAACGAGGGTGTTTTATCTCTCCAGCAGTGGGGGGCCTCGATACTTCGGGCAGCTCTACGAATTTGTCTTGGACCAAGGAGTCTAGAAGTTGCTCCATCTCTATCGCTGAGAGGTTGTTTGGCAGATCAATTCCTCCTCGTTGTTGTTGCGAGTCTTCTTCCGGTGTCACGCCTCGTGTCATTGAGTCTCGTGCTTGGTGTTCAGCGAGGCACTCCCCTGCCTTTCTTTTCCTGTCGTTGTCTAGGCTTCTACTGCCCTCTTCAGTGAGTCCTCCATACTTCAGTAGTTGAGTCCTCTCCCTCAGGGTGGGTATTATAGTGGTTGACCGTGTTGGTGCCTCCTGGAGTTCGGAAAAAGTATGGAACTGGAGATCTTCTAAAAGAGCTCGGTAGATAGGAGTCATGGTACCAGTGCAGGTCTCCACTAGTTCTGGTTCCGTTATGTCTGGGGCGCAGCAACCGAGGGCTTGTCCTTTAAATCTCTTTACGTAGTCTCAGGGCGCTCGCCGACTCTTTGGCGCATTTTACTCAGATCAGAGAGAGTTACCTTCCCAAAAAGGTATTCCTTGAAGAAGGCGTCCATTCATCCGGTAGAGAAAAAGAAACCAGCGAGAGAAATGAGTGGATGTGGCAGCTTAAGTTGTTGGTGTTGGACATACAGCTGAGCTAATTCAGACACAATAAATGGTTTCATAATTTCAGTTGATTTTCTTTTATTTTCTTTTGGGTTTTCTTAATTTCGGATATGTGGTATTAAGTTAATCCGTTGAAATAAAAATTTGGTTCTGTTACGATGCTGGGGTTGAAATTTCATCAGCCCAAAAGTGGGGCGGGGAAAAGAAAAGTCGAGGCTAACTTAGGAAGTTCACCCAAATATTGAGGGTAGGCAGGTAATTGCACAAAAAAAAAACACGGAGCACTGTAACAGATCGCATTTTCAGTAACCATTGAAGATGTTACGAGCTTCCCAACAGCGTATGCGCGTTGCTGAAATGCAAACCGTCACTAATGGTGCTGTTGGTAAAAACCTGAATTTGTGTAGTGAAGAGGCCCCCAATCTTCGCCAATGCCGCAGGAAACTTAGCAATGGTCTGTACACAACGGCTATACGTGTCCTCACTTCTAGTGGTGTTGCTGCACAATCTGAAGAAACCTTGCAAGATTTGTTGCTCAAACATCCACATGTCGAATCACCTGTAATACCCTCTTCCTCATTTGAACAGGAGGCCTTTACGACTTCTAAGGAGTTGGTTTTACAGAGACTAAAGAGTTTTCCTAAGGGAACATCATGTGGCAGAGATGGACTCAAGGCTCAACATCTCTTAGACGCGCTCAGTGGCTTGGCTGCGGCTATTTCTGACGACCTAATCACTTCCATCACTGGGGTTGTGAACTTGTTGTTGGCGGGGAGATGTCTTTCGGATTTGGGTGAGTTCATTGCAAGTGCGCCTCTCACTCCCCTAATCAAACCTGGCTGGGGCATTAGGACGATCGCGGTAGGCGCAATCTGGAGGAGACTTGTCTCGAAAGTCGTCGTTGCCCCCATCGGCAAGAAGA
Source organism: Papaver nudicaule (assembly GCA_023529015.1). Lineage (NCBI taxonomy): Eukaryota > Viridiplantae > Streptophyta > Magnoliopsida > Ranunculales > Papaveraceae > Papaver > Papaver nudicaule. Next base: position 2,326 of record JAJJMA010235503.1, read on the forward strand.
TGGAAAGTTATTTAAGTGACTTCCAGTGTGGAGTTGGTGTTCCTAGTGGTGGTGAGGCTATTCTCTACGCTGTCAATCGCGTGCTGCAAGTTAAAGGTGACCCAGAACGTCTATGCTACTGGTAGATTTTTCCAATGCTTTCAACCTTGTTGATCGGTCTGCCATGATTCAAGAAGTGCGGAACAAGTGTTCTTCCATCTCTCGGTGGGTGGAATTCTGTTATTCTTCTCCTGCTAGACTATATTACATGGACGAAACCCTCTTTTCGGCGCAAGGTGTGCAACAAGGTGACCCGCATGGACCTCTCTTAATCGCTCTAACCCTCCAACCATTAGCGAAGAAGGTTGATTAGCAATTTAAGTTATACCTTCAAGCTTGGTATCTTGACGACGGTACCCTCATTGGAGATACCCTAATGGTAGCCAAAGCTCTGCAGATTATACAGTGCGACGGGAAGGTGTTGGGGATGCACCTTAACATCTCCAAAACAGAGTTATATTGGCCAACTATAGACATCAGAAGTTTAGGGTTATGTGTGTTTCCGACAAACATCAGCAGACCTGTAGATGGTGTGAAGCTTCTAGGTGCCCCGGTAAGTTTAAACTCACATTTCTGCAACGACATGATGTTGAGTCGTGTACACAAAACAACTAAGCAAATGGATGCCATTAGAAAACTTGGAGATCCGCAATGTGAGTTGTTGTTACTCAGGAATTGTGCAGGCGTTTCTCGACTATATTTCGCTATGATGACTACTAAACCTACCTTTTTCGTTGAAGCAAAGAAGACTTATGACACCCACCTGATCATCAAGTTTATGCGGCAGATAATAACTGGTGATGGCCCAGGATTTGGCCCCGTCCAACAACGTATGGTCACCTTTCCGATCAAGGATGAAGGCTTGGGAATATATACCATGCATGACACTAAACACTACTGCTACCTTGCTTCATGTTCTACAAACCAAGCCACAACCAGAGATCATTCTTAGCAATTCTGATGTTGTTGGTGAGAGCCCAAGCCTCCAGCATGCCCTAAACTATATACGTAGGTTTGTGGTATTAATTCTCGTTCATTTAGCATTGATCTGTTATGAACCTGGTGGCCCTTTCTCCTTGGCTAGCCCTTATCCTGTTGGTGAGTCTGCGGATAGCTAATTTCCTTTTACCTTCTTTACCGTTATATCTATTTTGGTGTCGTCCTTTCTTTTAACGACGCGTGTCTTCCATCTGTTGGTCTATCTTGTAGGGTTTGTTTGGGGTCGACTAGTATAAAGATGTAAGGATACTGAGTCTGGAGTTATCTTTAATAGAATTGAATGTGTATTGGCTGCGCAAGCAGAGGTTACTATTTTTGTGTTTTCTTCAATTCCGATTGCTAATTGTATTTTCAGTACATTTGCCATCAGAGCCAGCTCAATTTTTTCCCGATGGGTAATCCACCTACTAAAGACGCTTTGGATCAAATGGGTACTGACAAAGATCGCCTCAAAGCTGTTGAAGCAAGATTGTAGATCTAGAATCCAAGATGACATAACAAAACAAGGAGCTGAAGGACTACATCAAGGAGATGACTACGAAGATGATGAAATCATTATCAATACTAACAAACTCCTCTGGATTCGAGAAACCCGGTCCTGAAATCTCCGATAACGCATCTGGATCTAAACACAACGAGCACGAGGATGAAGACGACGAAGAAGATATTCCTGTCTTTGGTACTTTTACTCTGGCACACAGACACCAGAACAACGGTAACAATACTCGTGTACCACGACTTGACTTTCCAAGGTTCTCTGGTGACAACCCTCGTGGCTGGATTCAGAAGAGTGAACGATTTTTTCAGCTACACAACGTCGAAGATGCAAAGAAGGTGGATATTGCTGCAATTCATCTTGAAGGTAAATCAGATAAATGGTTCCTTAACTTTCAAACTGCTAAGGGTAAAGTTAAATGGAGTGAACTGTGTAAGGGTTTATGTTCTCGTTTTGAAAATCCATGGGAAGAAAACTTTGTTGGAAGTTTTAACAAATTAATCCAAACTTCAAATGTCGAGGAGTATTATGAAGAGTTTGAATCCTTGAAATCGTTAATGTTAAGCATGAATCCCTCTCTGGATGAGTCGTACTTTGTTATGAGTTTTATTAGTGGGTTAAAAGAAGAGATTCGTACTTCTGTATCTATGTTTTGCCCAACTACGCTTACACAAGCTTTTTCCCTAGCTAGAATGCAAGAACAACGATGCATTTTAGACCAAATTACTTCCAAACCACCATCAAGACCTTACACCAACACAAACCCAAACCCATTATTTCCACTCCCACCACACCTAAATCCACTGTCAATCCAGCTAGAAATTTTTTTCTCTAACCTACCTAAACCTACACCTACATTTCCTACAATTAAACGTCTGACTCATGAACAAATGAAACAAAGACGGGAAAAGGGATTATGCTATAATTGTGATGAGGTCTACAGGCATTACTGTAAAGGGAAACAACAGATATTTATGCTCCAAACTGATCAGCAAGATTCTCAAGATGATGTAGTTGAGGAAGAAGTCATTGAAGAAACTCCTGCATCCCCTGTTGCCTCTGATATGGAAATCTCCCTACATGCTTTGACTGGTGCTATAACTGGAGATACCATAAGAATCCCTGGGCTCATTAATAAACATGCTATCTCTATACTTATTGATACAGGCAGCACTACCAGCTTCAATGATTCAGCTCTGACAGAAAAGCTACAATGTGCTATTCAACCAACTGCCAACATGCTTGTCACTGTTGCTAATGGGGATCAGACCATCAGTAAGGGCATTTGTACTAAACTGGAATGGGATATGCAAGGCTACATATTCTCTGAATCTCTGCAGATTTCAGACTTCTTCCATTGGGGGGCTGTGACATAGTACTAGGGGCTGACTGGCTAAAAAATCTAGGTAATATCACTTTCAACTTCACTGATTTGAGCATTTCATTCAAGTATTTGGGAAAGCAAATAACACTAACTGGTACACCACAAAAGCCATCTCTACTTATGATGAGTGGTACTGCACTCAAGAAGTTCATCACTAAGAGTACCCATGGGCTTATTGGCCATCTTTTTCCAATCACTACCTCAACAGTATCCAACACTATACCTACTCCTATAAACCCTTTACTTCATCAATTTCAAGATATTTTTTTTGAACCTACTAAATTACCCCCTAAAAGACACCTTGATCATACCATCCCACTTAAACCCAACTCTGAACCTACAAACCAAAGACCTTACAAATGCCCATACATCCAGAAAGGTGTAGTTGAACAATTGGTTCAGGAAATGTTGAATACTGGTATCATCCAACCAAGTCACATCCCATTTGCTTCACCAATACTCCTAGTCAAGAAAAAGGACAATACATGGAGATTTTGTGTTGATTATAGGAAGTTGAACAACATCACCATTAAAGATAAATTCCCCATACCCATAATTGATGATCTATTAGATGAGTTGCAAGGGTCCAAGGTATTTTTCAAGATTGATCTGAGATCAGGGTATCATCAAATCAGAGTTCATCAGCATGGTATTCACAAAACTGCCTTCATAACCCATCAAAGACACTATGAGTTCAGAGTTATGCCATTTGGCCTAACTAATGCCCCTGCTACATTCCAAGCTTTGATGAATGAGGTATTTAAGCCATTTCTTAGGAAATTTGTACTAGTGTTCTTTGATGACATTCTGATATATAGTACTTCCATGGAGGAACATCTACTTCATTTGGAGAAGACTTTTTCTTTACTCAGACAACACCAGTTATTTGCCAAACTCTCCAAATGCTGTTTTGGTCAACATGAGTCGGAATATTTAGCCCATATTATATCATCTAAAGGAGTTTGTGCAGACCCAAGTAAGATTGAATGCATGCAACAGTGGCCTATCCCAAAAACTATTAAGGAATTGAGGGGTTTCCTTGGCCTTACTGGCTACTATAGGAAATTTGTGAAAGACTATGGAGTTATTAGTAAACCATTAATTAACTCAATTGCTGAAAAAGAATTCCTTCACTTGGAGCCCTGCAGCAAAAGATGCCTTTGAAAAACTTAAAGTGGCTATGGTTACTACTCCTGTGTTGGCACTACCTAATTTCTCTAAGCAGTTTACAGTGGAAACAAATGCTAGTGCTGATTGTATTGGTGCTGTTCTTCTTCAGGAAGGTAAACCCATTGCCTTTTATAGCAAACCAGTGGGGCTTAAAGCAAGAGCCTTATCAACTTATGAAAAAGAGTTATTAGCTATTGTAATGGCTGTCACAAAGTGGAGGCAATACTTATTGTCTGGCAAGTTTATCATCAAGACAGATCACCAGAGTATAAAATATTTTCTTGAGCAGAAAATTACTACAGTTCTCCAACAAAAGTGGTTAATGAAGTTACTGGGATATGAATATGAAATTCAATATAAAAAGGGTGCTGAAAACATTGTAGCTGATGCTCTCTCCAGAAGACCCATTCATGCATCTTCTTGCCATTCTCTGGCTGTTTCAAAACCAACCTGGATGCAAGATATTCTTCACAGCTACTCCAATGATGAGAAGGTGCAAGAACTAATTTCCCAGTTGCTTATTTCACCTACAGCAAAGGAGCACTTCACTTATTCTGATGACATTTTGAGACACAAGTCTACAATCTATGTGGGAGATAGCAATGCTGTCAGAGATTCTAATTTGGGTTCTGTTCATTCATCTGCTATAGGAGGTCACTCAGGAATCCATGCTACTTATGTCAGAGCAAAGGTAGATGCAGAGGTGAAAAATCACCGGAAAATGAGAAAAACAAGATTAAGGAAGATTTGAGTGGTGGAAAAGGCAGAATAACAACTTGGGGTGGTGAATCAAGTGAAGAAAGATTGAAAAAAAGCTGAAAAGGGTGGTTGCTCGACGGTGCAGCGACGATTTGCGGCAGTTAGGGTTTTGGTTTCAGAGCTCTGAGGAAGAGAGAGTGAAGAAAAATTTTGAAATGAAGAATTAAGGTTGAAATGAAGAAGACGAGGTATTTATAGGGGAAGGACGTCAACCGGCTAAGCAAGTGGCAGGTCAAAAGGGATACCCTAGATTCACGGCATGCAACCGTACGTGGAGAGAATCTAGCTAACATAAGGGTGCGCTGGCATTTTCAGCGGAAAAAGGTTTTCATCTTCGGCGACTAAAGTTTTTGAAGATGAAAGAGGCAAAATGTGAGTGTAGAAAATGCCATTGCTCTTCAGGGGCACTCAAGAAGTGATATCATACAGAAGACTTACCTTAGAAATAGAGAATGGCGTCAGCGGCAACTCTCGGCGGATATCATACAGAAGAAGAAGGCGTAAAAGGGAGAAAGGAGAGGTTGGCGTACATCAAAGAAAAGCAGGGCGGTATATTCAACTCAGCGAAAAAGGGCACGTCATCAACAAAAACTGATAATCTGGTTGAGCATTTAATGAGGATCAGAACGGTCGGATTGTCAGAGTTGACTCGTTGACTCAGTGGGATATGAGTCATCGTTCTTATCCAGTTCAAGTTGAGGGACGCTGAAGTATTGAAAGAGGGACGGCGGTATTGAAGATCGGCGGGTGTGCACAAATAGTGTCAGACCTAAAATTGTTTGTATTAGCTGTAGTCCATCATGTAAAACGCCTATAAAAGGCCATGTATCTCAACCAAGAGAGGGGTTGGAAAAGTGAACTCTAGGGTTGATCTATTGAGAGAAAAAAGAACCTTTCTTACTCTCCTTGGCTCAATTACTAGTGAAGATCTTTATCTTGTATGAGTGATTAGCGTTAGCAAGGTGAGAATAAAGCATTGAATCCATGAATAATATTTGATGCTTAAGAGTTCTAGCTCCTATTCTATAATCTGTGTTATATCTCTGTCTTAGTATGGTTGTTTACTTTAATATCGGTTTATTCATGAATAATACTTGTTAGGACATGATTTAAGTGTTTTAATATGGGTGTATTGGTAAAATCTCACCTATGGGGATTTTACCAACTACAGCCCCCCACTCCATGAACTCTTTGGTAGTTACATATTTTGATGCCGTGAAGAAAAACTTGCCCACTCAACTTGACATGTCGGTACGGGACTTGGTTCTTTGGAAATGCAACAAAGTTAAACACACACAGTACTATTTGCTTGTCATTCTCATTTAGAGGCTCAACCAGAAAATTGGGCGGCGTCAGTTCAGCTCAGTCCTCTGCTATAGGCTTGGCATCCCCGCTATTTAAAGAAGATAGCGAATGCTCATTTTGTCACAGGGAGATGGACATCTTTGGAGATCATGCCATATATTGTTCGCACGAGGTGGATCTTAAATATCGTCATGACCTTGTCCGAGATACTACATGTAGCGCTCGGGCTTCCATCGGATGATGGTAAGGCACTAAGACCGACAGACGTTTTAGTTTATAACTGGGACAATGGGTGCGATGTATGTTTAGATGCTACCGGTGTCTCGCCATTCACGGGAGGGGGAGTGCATACTTTTATTCCTGGCCAGGCTATTGAAAGCGTTGTCACCCGCAAGCGTAAGAAATATCTAGATAAGTGTAGAGCTCAAGGGTATGGATTTGGCACTCTAGCTTTCACTATGCTCGGTGAGTTAGGCGAGGAAACTGTGGACTTTCTGAAACGGTTGAAGAACTACTTGGCCAACCACGATGCGAATACAAAAGGTGGTAAGTTTCTTTTTCATAGATTAGGTATTGTAATTCAAAAAGGAGTTGGTGCTCAGCTTGTCGCTAGGCTACCAACTAATTTCGTGTACTCTTATCCCTTTCCTTTATGGTATAACAATATGTAAATAAAGTAGTGTTCCCCCAAATTGAACTTATTATTTCAGATGGGATCTATAAAAACCATTAACAAAACTAGTTGGTTATGGGGTCCATAATTTTACTTCAAAATAACCTATTTTTATCCTTTATGGTAGCCCCTAAATAATTATGTACAGGTATACCTTTGTTGCTCTAGCAAATTTAAAATCTTAATATTTATAGATCGTTTGGCAACGTCTTCAGAAGTTACCTTTCGACTTAATTAAGTCGAAAAATTAGAAGTAAATTTGGAAAAACAGTTTCACAACGATTTCTAGAACAGAAAAGTTGACTTTTTTTAAAGCAAAATATTTTTGCTTCCAATTTCAGAAATCGATTTCTGCATCTGGTTGCCAAACAACCTATTTTGGATATATTAGTTTTTGAATAACAAGTACCATTCATGAAAGGAAGAAATATTCATGAAAATATCGCTTTAGCTTCTGAGTTAGTTAATGAACTTGAGGTGAAAAGGAAATATGTTAATGTGGGCTTAAAACTTGATATTACTCGAACCTCCGATACTGTTTGTTTGGAGGTCTTTCGCAGGTATGACTTTTCTGAAACCTGGTACTCTTGGATTTTAAATATTTGCAATCTGCAAGAATTTCCATTCTTCTTAAAGGGGGTCCTGAGGGTTTTTCAAGATAGATTGAGGTCTTAGGCAGGGTGATCCTCTATCTCCTTTGATTTTAGTCTTAATTGAAGATATTTTGAGTCGAGATCTTACGAAACTATTCAAAGAAGGTATGATCAAGTACATGGTCATTAAAAAAGGGGTGTCTCCCACTCATATTTTCTCCGCTAATGATATTATTATTTTTTGTAAGGGAAATTTGAAAGGCTTGAGATATTTGAAGAAGTTATTGAGTATGTATCAACTTTCTTCTCGGCAAACTGTTAGTTTTCAGCAAGATAAGGTCTACTTTGGGGGTGGCAGTCCGGTGAGAAGGGATAATGTTTTCAGATGCATGGGTATAAAATTAGCTTTGTTTCCATATCGGTATCTGAGAGTTCAGCTTATGCCAAACATTGTTAAATATAATCATATTAGTTCTGCGATAGAGAAGATTCATGACCAATTAACAGGTTGGAAGGGCAGGCTCGTGTTGTTTCAAGATCGTATCGTTTTGGTAAAGTCTGTCGTTGCCATATATTACAATATGACAGTCTACAGATAATCTCCCTATGTGATCTACCGCTCAAAATTTTATTTGACCGGGGAATTCAAAAGTGACTAGGGGATTTACAATTGATTATGATGTCCTTACAAAGAAGGTGATTTGGGTTTCGTTCGTATAGAAGTCAGGAATAAGGATTTACTTATAAAGCTTTGGTGGAATATAAAACATTCAAATAAGACTTTGGCTAGGTTTATGAGAGCCAAAGTTCTAAAAGTTAATTGTCAGTTGACTGATTATCAACTCAAGTCTTCGATCATGCCTGGTATTAAATGAATTCATAAAATGGTTGATGATAATATAAAATGCTCATTGGGTATGAGACTTCTGCTTCTCTTTTCTTTGATAAGTGGTGCATGGATTTGAGTACAACTGATTTGAAAAGGACTCTTGTGGCCAATGGGGTTCTGTTTCGTTATAGGGTGTTTGATGTTATTAGGAATGACTCTTGGGATATTCCTGACTCGCGGTTAAGGATGTTATGGCTAGTGTGGGTATTGACTATTCATCGATCAAATCCACCAGGTGGTGCAGACTTACGTGCATGGAAACTTGATCAAAAAGGAGACTTTTCAGTCAAGTGTGCATGCCATTTGATTCGAACTAGGTTTCCTTCTTTGGCAGGGTCTAGTATAATTTGGAGTAACCATGTCCATCTGTTGTTAGCAGCTCAAAACTGGAAATTTCTAAGAGAAGATTGTTGCGCGACCTTGGATAAAGCATAGAGTAGGCTTAAAAATGTTATCCAAATAGTTGCCTTATGTGCAATACTGGGGAGGATTCTCTTAAACATATTCTTTGGGATTATGCTTTTACTTCACAAGTTTGGGTTTGGATCTCTGGTATATTTTATCTTATGCCTGCCTATGACTTGGTCGTGGCTTATGGCTCAGCTAAATATAAAAGTAAAATGATAAAAGTTCTATGCTTGGTGGGGCAGAATTATGGAAACTTAGAATAAAGTTTTGTTTTATAAAGGGGCCAAGATAAAGCTTTGTAAATTTAAGTTGAAGGTCTATCAAGTTATTCAAGATAACTCAAGAAGAATAATAAGTTGTATCCATGATACCACTGCCGAGTTGAATATACTAGGCTATTTTCAGGTTTCGTATAGGAAGGTTAACAGTGTAATACTAGTGGAATGTGTCTGAAGTCCTTATAATCCTAGCGAGATTGTGATTGGGCGTGATGACGCTTCTATTTTTAATCCAGGTGCGGTAGGGGGCTGAAATTGTAGCTAGGGACTCTGGTTGTAGTGTGTTTGGTGCCTTATGCCTAAGACGGTGTATGCGACAAGTTAGATTGCTGAGTTGATTGCAATAATTCAAGGATGAAGTGGATTGTGTCTTGGGGCTGCAAAAGGCTTTTAGTCCGTTCTGATTCCAAAGTGCAATTCAGGGATGGATGAAAGATAAGCTACCATGGATTTTGCGACAAAAGTTTAAATTGGGGGATTTATTCTTTGAATCAATTAGGTTTGAAAACATATTCAGGAGGTTAACTTTTACAAGGACCGTGCAATTCAAGCATGGATGAAGGATAAGCTACCATAGATTCTGCGACAAAATTTTAAAACAACAGCTAATTCTTTGAATCAATTAAGTTTGAACACATATTCAGGAAATTAACTTTTCTGCGGACACTATGGTCATATTGGGTTGCCATATGGATTCTGGACAAGAAAATAGTTTTATGAGTAGGCCGAATTTCTTGTATTCGGTGGAATGTGCTGATGGAAGATACTTTAGATTTAAATTACAGTAATTTTCTTTTCCCATACATTTTTTGGCGTGCCTTTTAGTTTGGAACCAGCTTTCAAATGGCTTGTATAGCTCAGTTGGTAGAGCATTGGGCTTCTATCTGACCGAAGTAAAGTGGCATTTTAGATCAGGAAGAAATCGTACAATCAATAAGGAGTGCATTAGAGGGCAATGCAGTTTCAGGTTAGGTACCGAAGAGTGTCATATCTGGGCCTGGATATTCGGGTAGGTATTCTAATGGAAAAAGGGAGTCCATTGAAGCCGGTGGATCGAGCCAAAGTAAATCTCCTTTTCTTTCTTCTGGGGTAGGACGGTTTGCCCAAAGGCGTTGCATTAGAGGCTACCTAAGTTCTGTGCTGGGGAGGAAGAGGGAACCATCATGGAAAGATTATGCACGCGCAACCCGTGGAAATTGATGGGGACAAAAGACTCTAAAAAAGCGAAGGGGAAATAAAGCCGTATGGGCTCCTGCACGTCGAAGAAAGAGTTGCCTTCCTGAACCCGAAAGTGAAAGTTCCCCAGAATAAGTATGAAATCAGCCCGCTAAAGGTTAAGGACCTAATCTGTCAGACCGTCTTCTTTAGGGAGCAGGAGCGACCCAAAAACAAGTGAAATTCTTCTATCTGTGAAACGGCCTGTGAATGGTACTGGCATCACGACTAAAGAATCAAGAAGGGCCAAGTAAAAGAAAAAATCTCATTAATCGCTTTCAAGTAAGGGGGTATCCGCAATCTCGCGTACTAAAGTATAAGTCCTAAACCTGTGAAATTGTATTCTCGTGGGGAAGTGCTTTCGCCGAAGAGGTATGAACTAATCCGCCCGATCTTGAGACAAATGAGATCAAATTTGTTAGCAGAAACGTCTATAATGCCATTTTTCACTTAAGAAAACGCGAGAAGGTCGATAGAAACACACTTGGGTCCCATCTTATCAATGTATTCTTAGCCCTCTTCATCTGTCGATATGGGAAATCTTATAAGGCAAAGCTTGAGGGATGAAGATCTATAGGCACGTATATAAGCGTACTAAATCTGTTTCGAGAAAGAGAACACGCAACTATGGCTTTTAGGCAACTGGTTCATAGCTCTATCTTTTAAGCGATTCTTGACTGGCCGAGTTGGCTAGCTTGGATCAGATGAATTGTAAGCAGGAGTAGCAGGCCCTATCTTTTGTTGAAACCAACTGGTGTTGGGAACCTCGAGCAACTTCTCTGGCTTTGAAAGCGTGAGGAAATGCTAATGTCATAGTAGTGGACAGGCCTTATCCCAGGTATAGTGGCAGCTGTTTCATCTTATTAGCAGTAGAATCAGGATTGCTTGGTAGCATGGTTCGGCGGTTCCTAGTCTCAACAAAAAAGAAAAACAAGTTCAGAGCGTGGGTACTGGATCTATGAAGTCGTGCAAAGCAACTATGGGAGGATAATTCCTTAGTAACCGTACTTCGCATCTGAATTCTTTGATGGTCGTCATCCCTATACAGGCTACCTACCCACCCCCTAACCTATGGATAGGGGGTAGCCTTGTCCTAGAAGGGATTCCCTCGAATACATAATGAAAAAGCAAGTTATAGTGGATCACCGTCGAAAACCGAAAGTCATGGGTTCGAGTCCACTCCGTAATGCTATTCCCTCGGGGTGATCCTCCGTCTCTTGGTCTTGTTGGTCTCTCTCTTACGTCTACTCTTTCTGGCGCCATCCATTTGGGGTCTTTTAGGTGCCTTAGTAGCTGGGTAATTGACTGCAATGAATGATCAAAAAACAGGGGTTTGTTAAGCATACTTGAAACACAAAAGCCACCGGTTCGAGATCACCTTTTTAGACCATAAATACCTCTAAGCAGGGTCTTTTTCCTCCCTGTATTCAGAAGAAAACACTGGCAATTCTGGTATTGGAACAAGTGAAATGGATCATAGTTTCGCAACTTTTTGTTGTAATTAATGTCAACTGGTAATCAATGAATCTGGGATCGCAAAAAGGAGGAAGGCTCTTGACGTTCAGGACTGATTATAAATGTATGAACTCTTTTTTGAATATGAGTTCGTGTGAATTCACCAAGAGCTGGGGCTGTCAGGCTAGGAACCGTGGATCTCGATCCGTTTCGTCCTCTTTTTAATGAATCTCGTTTTGATCATCTAATTTCATCATCTTTTATCTACGAATAAGAAGAAGTCTGATTTCAGCAAGTTGCATGAAACTATCGACTTTGATCACTAACTAACTAAACTCATAAGAGAAGAAAACTTGAATCCTCTCACATACGTTCGAGTACCCTACGGGCCCTCTCCTTCTCAGTCGAGTACCTCTCTTTCCAATCGAGTCACTTCGGACCTCGACTTTGATCACTAAATAAGTAAAGTAAACTCATAAGAGAAGAAAGTTTGATCTAACGAAGTTCATTCAGTAAACTCATGAGAGAAGAAGTCTTCTTTTGTACGCTCGGTTCACTAGGTTCTATACCACTTCAACCTACAATCATAGTCAAAAACAGAGTTTGATCCTGGCTCAGAACGAATGCTAGCTATATGCTTAACACATGCAAGTCGAACGTTGTTTTCGGGGAGTTGGAAAAAGAAGGAAGATCAGCTCCTAGCTATCTCTTTAGCTGATGAGTTGAGAACAAAGTGGCGAACGGGTGCGTAACGCGTGGGAATCTGCCAAAGAGTTCGGGCTAAATCCTGAATCAAGCTAGAAAGCGCTCTTTGATGAGCCCGCGTAGTATTAGGTAGTTGGTCGAGTAAAGGCTGACCAAGCCGATGATGCTTAGCTGGTCTTTTCGGATGATCAGCCACACTGGGACTGAGACACGGCCCGGACTCCCACGGGGGGCAACAGTGGGGAATCTTGGACAATGGGCGCAAGCCTGATCCAGCAATATGGCGTGAGTGCAGAAGGGCAATTTCGCTTGTCAAGCTCTTTCGTCGAGTGCGCGATCATGACATGACTCGAG
>JAJJMA010235537.1:0-23939 GCA_023529015.1 Papaver nudicaule
AGCCTCTTTTTCACTTCTTTTTAGTGTAAAACCCCTTCAAAGTTACTGCTCTATCACTTTCACCACCAAGATTCGCTTTTTATCCATTTTTCTCTTACTCCGGTGACCTTCGCCTCTGCAATTTCCATTCTCCGATTGATCTTCATCTTCTCCGGTCTTCCAATGGCTTCTACTGACTCTTCCTTTGATCCTGACTCAGCTTCTCAACAACAGGGGTCTAATCATGAGGACGTTGAATCCTCGTCAAGTTCTCAGAACCAGGAGTCTGATGACGATCAATCTTCAGAATTCGGCGCTAAACCCTCTTGGGGTGACGACTTGGATGGGTATTGTAACCAGTCCCATGCAACTACTCCGGCGCTTAAGATTTCTCCTCTAGACGGTGTCACTACCTGCTCTGAAAAACTTCTCCTGAAGCATATCCGCCAAGAAGGTCAAGGTGAAAACCGCCTAGTTATATCCATGGGCCAAATCAGAGCTGGGTATCAGTTTCCCCTTTATGATCCTGCTAATCCTCTTCTCCTTCAACTGCTGATGCACATAAATAAAAGTCCCGCCCAACTTTCCAGTAATTCCATTCGTATATCATATGAATGGGTTGCCCGCCGTAATGGCCATACCCTTTATCCAAATATCACCAGGAATCCTGCCTTTGCCAGCAAGGAATTATACACTGTTGAGAATTTCATAGATCAATATCAAGTGAAGCCTAGCCTTAGAGTCGTTGATCCTTGGTTATATCGACTTGAATCAAGAAGAGGTCTAAGCAACGACAAGAAATTCCTAAGAGATGTTGACAAGGAAACTTCTACTGCTGAGAAACCCTCAATCTGCCACAAGTCTGAAAATCATTGGGGTGATCTTCCCTGTCTAGTTGAAGGTCCTTGGCTCAAGGGTTGGGAAGATGAGAATAAAACCATTCTCGAAAGACTTTTCTCCCCGAGCATTCTGCTCTAGCCAAGCATGATTTTTGGTATGTCCACTGGGATGAGGAAAACCAATATCTCAAAAAGAACGGTGAGTTTGTTACTACTGATAATGGGCATTGGGTTAAGAAGCCTGAGTTTTGCAAACCACCTGCCAAAGGAAAGAAAGGCACAAAAAGAAAAGAAAAAGATGGAGACGTTGTTCAGGTAATAAACATCTTACTAACATCTTGAAATATATGTATATATTTGCCTCTGTTTGTTAGCTTAACAGGTGGCGATGATTTTTCTTTTCACAGCCATCTTCAAAGAAGTCTAAGCCGGAAAAACCACTAAGTGCTATAGATAGTGTGAAGGTTGTTCTCAGTGGTCTTCCTGGGATGTTTACTGCTAAGCCGAAAAAGGACGCCGTCTCCAAGTCTTCTTCTGCTGCTAAGAAAGATGAGAGTTCTTCCAAGACTAAAGAGAGACCTTTCAAGCCCAAAACCAAGACCTTGACATCCAAAGGAGGGCGCCAGACCAAAACTCCCAAAGCTACGATTAATTCTGAAATTGAGAATCAGTCGGTAAAGTCTACTGAAAAAATTATTTCTTCTGAAGTAGTTAAGGAAATTCCTGTGACTCCTGATACCACCGTAGATACTGAGATGACTACCGCTGAGACCGCTATTGAAGTTACTGCTGGAATAACCAATCAAGCACACTCTCTTATCCGTCCAAGTGATGAAGGTGTGTCGCCATCTGCCTCTGCTGTTACCGATGCCGCCAAGCTCCTTGTTCAATGTCTCTCCCTAAACAACTTGCCTCAAGATCTGACTAGCTCTAGTTCCTTGGGGAACCAAATTCCTCTCAACAAACTGGCGGAGTCTTTTGCTGAGCTAATTGCTCAAGATAAGGGGGGCTCTAACACTCTTTACTTGGAATCTATGAGTAAGCTGAGCGAGCCTGGATTAGCGCTGAAACCTTCTGAGTTAACTGCCGATGTGTCTCGTCTCTCTCCATATGATCAGCTCTGTGGCGTTATCCTGGTAAGTTGTTGCTTCAATCCTCTCTTTATGTTGTATGTTCTTACATTTTCTCCTTTATTAATAAATTGGGGTTTCAGGAATTCCAACGCAGCCTTGGTGGTATTATGCTAAATGCCCAGTTAAGACAGGAACGTGACAGGCTTCGCCAGACAAAGGCCACACTGGAGCAAGCAAATGCCTCCTTGGAACATCAGTTAGCTGCCGAAAAGAAAGAGTGCAATCGTATGCGTGTTACCTTCAATAAAGAGAGGAAGGATCATCAAAAACTCCAAGGTGAGCAGTTGTCTCCAGTTTTTCATTAAATAGTTTTTCATTCCGCTGTCTTTTTGCCCAACGTCTAGTCCCTTTCCCTTATAAGGTCGCCGACAACATCATGATGGTCGATTAAAGCGGGTCGAAATTGAGATTGACAAGTTGACTAGCGCTAACGCTAAGCAACGTAATATGTTACTCAATTTTGACCAAGATGTTAGACGGTACCGCCAAGAATTGCGTAATGTCACTGACCTTAACATAAATCTTGATCACCTGCTCAAAGTTTCTCAAGCGGATGCGGCATGGTATAAAAGTGAACGCGATAAGCTTCTCGCTTAGCGGAATTAGAGCGTAAGGCTAAAGAAAAGGTTACTGTGGAGCATATGAAGTTGTCCACCCAACTGAAAAATGAAAAGGCCGCCGTTACTCGTTTGTCTTCTCAATTGGTTTGCAAAATTGCTGAAAGGGATTCCGCTCTCGACCAGATTCAGCGTCATAAAGATTTCACTCAAATCCATGGAGATCGCGCTAGGCAACTAAGTGAAGAGAATGAGAATCTTAAGCGTAGAATCAGAGAAGTTGTCGGTCCTTGTTCTGATGAGGAAGTTTTGGGTAAATTGGGTCAAATTAATGTTGCCCAGGAGGGTATACGTATGTATGTTAATGAACTAGAAGATAGTTTCTAGGGTTTTTACCTTCCGCCTATTAATTCAACGGGTTAGCATTGCCTCAGTTTCTAACTCATTTTCTATTTTGACTTCAGAGAAAAATCAGAAGCTTGAATCCCAGTTAGAAGAGTGGTCTACTGCTATGAAGGAGCATGAAAGTTGTGTTTCTAAAATTGCCCAACTGGAAGAACAAGTTAAGGAGCATCAATCATGTGAGAATAAGATGCATGAGCTAAGATCAGAACATTTGTTGTGTACCGGCAGGATTACCAATTTAGAAAATGAAGTTAAGACTCTCCAGGATTTCAAAGGGAAATTTGAGGTGGAATCTTCCAAGTCTGCTAAACTTCAAAAGATGAATGATCACAAGCAATCTGAATTAAATCTTGCTAAAAAGGCTGCACAAGAAAAGGAAGAACAGTATGATGCTAACATAAACATGGCTGGCTTTCTCGCCGTCCAGATGTTCTTAGCTGAATTTTGTCCTAAGCGTAATATAAAGATACCAAAAGCGTATGCCCCTGGTCGCCTTCCCCCTGGTATGGATGGTGTCCCTTCTACCGCTGAGAATAAGGGTTCTCCTTCTGCCGCTAATGAAACTGTTCTAATTGACAGCGGAACAGAGTCAGAAGAAGAAGGTGAAGACGAAGAAAGTGAAAGAAATGGAGGTGAAGAAGAAGGAAGTGAAAAAGATGGAGATGAAGATGTTGAAGACGATGCCTCTAGAGATGATAAACGTTCAAATCCTGATGGTGAGAACTTCCCCCGTAATGGTGACAAAGACGCCAGTGCTGATGGTGACCCGACTGCCTCTGAGAATCCTGACCAAAGCGCTGATCGAGCAGACGAAGGGAAAGGCGTGATTACCGCTGAGGGTGGGAACACAGATGACAATAATCAAATGTAATTTAATATCTTTTTGTTCTAGATTTTCTTGCTTATGACTATCGTGTAATATGTTTATTTCCTCAACTCCTTTGTTATGAGACTTTAATGAATATATGCTTTTCTTCGTGTATACGCTGTTAGACATTTGAGTTTTTCTTTTTCCTTTATGCCGCCGGAATAAACAAATCCATTATGGTTTCAATGAATGAGCTGACAACTTCTTTCTAGCCACATCACACTCGTCCGTTATATATTGTTACTTGTGCCCGTCGGCGATCTATTATAAGTGGTTGGTTAACCAAGAGCCGTCCCTACTGGGAGTTCTCTTGGAGTTTTATATTTTTCTGCCATCACTTACAGATCAAGTAACACGTAAGGAATTATAGTTCCAGTGGCTAGACCCGCTGTTATTCAAAGCTATTATCATTGAGATTCCAAATGTTTTGTTATGCTTCGGCGCATGATTTTCCTGGCCATTTGCCTCAGTATACGGCTTGTTAAATCTTTTAATTTTCTTGGCAATTTTGCCTCAGCGTGTGGCTATCGAGCCTTGTAATTTTCTTGGAAATTCTGCCTCAGTATATGGCTATTGAGCCTTGTAATTTTCTTGGCCATTTTGCCTCAGTATATGGCTATTGAGCCTTGTAATTTTCTTGGCAATTTTGCCTCAGTATATGGCTATTGAGACTTGTAATTTTATTGGCAATTCTGCCTCTCGATATTTGTCGCCGTATGTAAATAACTTGAATGACACAATAATTTGTTAACGGGGTTCGGCGCATAAAAGCAAACCTACGTCCCCGGATCTTATTTGTTGCAAATTAAAAAAGCTAATAAGACTTCTTGGGTATTATACCCGCCCAAGACTTCGGATTTTACATGCAACTTCATGGGTAGAATCTCTTGATAAACCTGGCATTCCACGGATGCTCAAGTTCTTTACCATGTTCATCAATTAACACATAGGCTCCACTACCCGCTACACGCTTGATAACATAAGGACCTTCCCAGGTTGGTTCTAGCTTCTTGCATCCTTTCTTCTTCTGATACGGCGACACTTCTCTTAAAACCAAGTCACCAGGCTGATATTCTCTTGATACAACGCGCTTGTTATACTCCCTGGCTAGACGGCGATGATAATTTTCCATATGAGTCAGAGCAATAAGCCGTTGTTCTTCCAAATCATCTAATTTCACCAAAATTAAATTTGTATTGAGGTTCTTCTCCCAAGCTTCGTGTTTTGTTGTTGGCAGTATAACTTCTGATGGGAGTACCGCTTCTGCACCAAATGTAAGTAGGAAAAGGGATGCCCCAGTTGCCTCTCTAATTGTTGTTCTGTAAGACCACAGAACGTTATGAAGATGCTCGCACCAGGCTTTTTTGTGCCCTTCAACTCTCTTTTTCAGCCCCATTCCTATTATTTTATTTGTGGCTTCCACCTGCCCATTGCTTGGAGGATAAATAGGAGTTGACTTCCCTAGCTTAACGCCGTATGTTGCCAACAAATTTTCGATGTTCTCGCCGACTAGTTTTTCCATTGTCAGTACAGATTTCCGCCGGGACGCCAAAACGACAAAATATGTTTTCCCATATGAACGTAAACACCTCCTTGCCGGTTCTTTGCCTAATTTCCTTGGCTTCACACCATTTAGTAAAATAGTATGTTGCCACAATGATATATCTCCTCTGCCCTGATCCTGGTGTTAGCGGTCCGATGATGTCAATCCCCCACTTGGCAAAGGGCCAAGGGCTTAATACTGAATTTAGTGAGACTGCCGGCGCTTTTATTCTTCTTGCATAGAGCTGACAATTCCTACACCGCTTTGCATACTCTGCAGAATCACCATTCATCCAAGGCCAGTAATAACCTTGCATTTTTACTTTTAAAGCCAAAGCCCGCTGTCCGCAGTGATTTCCACAATCTCCCTCATGAATTTCTTTCAACAGCTTCTTTCCTTCCTCCCTTGATACGCATCGTAATAGTGGCCCAACAAATGATCTTCTGTATAATACACCGTCTCTTAACTCATAATTTCCTGACCTGCTTATAACTTTATGCGCTAACAGTTTGTTTCCAAGAGTGGTAAGATGCTCTAAGTAATATCTGATAGGCCGCCAATCTGTTTCCGCCGACTCTTCGATGTCTACCGCCAAAACTTCCCTTAGCCTTCTTTCTTCTATTGACGACGTCTTTAACCTTTCAATTGCGATTGACGACACTTCCGGATCCGCCATCATGGAAGAGATAAATGCCAGCGCATCAGCATGTCTGTTGTCATTTCTACATATATGTCTAAATTCGATGCCGGTAATTTGTTAGCGTATTCTCTTGCCAATTGTAAGTACTTTTTCAGTGAGCTATCATGTGCTTCATATCTTCCTACGATCTGTCGAATGACCAACTGGGAATCACTAGTTAAACGGATGTTGCTGATATCCATCTCGATGATGAGCCTCATAGCGTGTATTACCGCTTCGTACTCTGCCTCATTGTTTGTAGCTGGAAACTCTAATCTGAATGAATGGACTATCCTTGAACCCTTTGGCGAAATAAAGACTATGCCAATTCCTTTGCCTTCTTTATTAGCTGAGCCGTCCACGTATACCTCCCACTGATTTGGATCTCTTTTCAGTAAGTCTGGAACTCCATCATCTGGATCTTCCTTTTCCATGAATGGGATATCTTCAGTCTCTTCCTCTTCTTCTTCAATTGGAAAGTCTGCCAGAAAGTCGGCGATAACCTGCGACCTTTGGGCCATCCTAATTTCATAGTTGACGCCGAACTGATCTATCTGGGCATTCCATTTTGCAATACGTCCTGCTCTTTGGGAACTATGAAGAATGGTTTCAATGGGAGTTTTGGTGAGTACCGTTATGGGATGAGCATGAAAATAAGGGCGAAGTCTGCTAGTGGCGAAAACCAGAGCTAGTATTAATTGCTCTATCTTAGTATAATTTTTCTCAGCGGGTTGTAGAGTTCGACTAATATAGTAGATTGGTGTTTCTCCTCCTGCACTAACCGCTGATGACGTGGCCGCCAAGTAAACTCTTAATTCCTCCCCATGTTCCGGCGGCTGAAT
The DNA here is from genome assembly GCA_023529015.1 of Papaver nudicaule. Taxonomy (NCBI): domain Eukaryota; kingdom Viridiplantae; phylum Streptophyta; class Magnoliopsida; order Ranunculales; family Papaveraceae; genus Papaver; species Papaver nudicaule. The sequence continues at coordinate 6,846 of JAJJMA010235537.1, forward strand.
AGCTGGTAAAGTGGCTAAGTATTTCTTTATTCCCTGAAAAGCAATTTCATGATCATCCGTCCAATTGAACTTCTCTCCTTTCTTCAGCATTTGGAAAAATAATTTGCAATTATCAGAGAACCGAGATATAAATCTGTTAAGAGACGCTAATGTGCCATTTAAGCGCATAACATCTTTCAGTGTTACCGGCGAAGGCATTTCCAAGATGGCTTTAACTTTTGCTTGATCTGCCTCTACTCCATTTTTTGTGACGACATAACCCAAAAAATTTCCAGAGGTAACGCCGAATACGCACTTTGCTGGGTTGATCTTCAACTTGGTTACTCGCATGTGATCAAAAATTTCTTTCAAATCTTGCACGTGACTCTTCTTTTCCTTGCTTTTGACCAACATATCATCAACGTATACCTCCATAGTTTTACCTATCCATTTTTCGAACATATCCTGGGCCATCTTTTGATATGTGGCGCCAGCATTCTTGAGACCAAACGACATTCTTGTGTAGCAAAATAAACCTTTAGTAGAGAAGAAAGTTGTATGCCGCTGATCCTCTTCTGCCAGCGGTATCTGGTTATACCCAGAGTAGCCGTCCATAAAAGATAGTAGCTCATGCCCAGAAGTGGCGTCGACAGTCTGATCTATGCTTGGTAATGGAAAGCTATTCTTTGGACATGCCCTATTCAAGTCACTGAAGTCGATACAAATTATTACTCCTTTATTCTTCTTAGGAACCACCACCATATTAGCTATCCACTCCGGATATTGAACTGGTCTAATGATTCCTGACGCCCTCATCTTGTCAATCTCTGCTTCCACCGCCTCCTTATACGCTAGTGCCAATTTTCTTGGACGCTGCTTGAATGGCCTGATTTTTTTTGGATCTATATCCAGCCTATGGCATGCAGTTTCCGGGTCAATACCAGGCATCTCGTTCATGCCCCAAGCAAAAACATCCACATATTCTTTTAGCAAAGCTTCTAGCTGCCGAGATTCTTCTTCATTCAACAAGGTACCAATTTTTACTATCTTAGGAGTTTCTTCCTCACCTATGTTGATATCCCTTGTAGGTTCTACCGCTGTGAAGTGCAATTCTGGTTCTCCCATAGGCGAAGGTTCCTTTAATTGCTATAAGGGTGCCGCTGAAGGACTTGCTGTAGAGTCGCCCTCCTTCACCGAAAGAATATATTTGTTAGGGTCAGCGACCACTGCGCTTATTTCTTTAGTTTTGGCTAGTTCTTTGGTCTGCTTCTTTTTCTCATTCAGTCTTGCCTTTCGAGTTTCACGCATCTTGACATCTACTTCATTGCATGCTTTTGCCGTAGATGAGTCACCAACATATTCAGCTACCCCTTCTGGAGTTGGAAATCTCAACCGCTGATGATAGGTCGAAGGTACTCCCTTAATGTTGTGTAGCCATGGCCTTCCAAGAATTGCCGCATATGGCGAGTCCACATCCACAACACAGAAAGTAGTGTCCATGACCAAAGTCTTGCACGTGACAACTTTCAACTTAACCTCTCCCTTAGGCTTAGATGCTATCCCATTAAATCCATAGATACTGTATGTGGAAGGAACTAAAGGCTCCACCGGTTCTTCTTTAGAATCCATAGTCTGGTACGCTGAATTGAAGAGAATATCAACAGAACTACCTGGATCCACCAGTACTCTTGGGACTTTGAATTTTCCCATTTGGATAGTTAGTACCAATGGATCCAGATGACTTCTTGCCTCAGGTGATAACTCTACTGCCGAAAAACTGACTGGCTTCTTCATCCATTCCAATAGTGGGCTGTTCTTGACGGCGACACTGAAAATCTCTTTACCATCTCTATCCCTCTTGTGAATCCTTGACATGAGTTATTGTGGAATTCATCCCTGCTGATCGTTGAATGCACAATGGAAAAACAATTTAACTCTTTGAGATCACGCTGAACTTCTACTTCAAAAACTTCAGGTTTCGGCGGCACAACCTGAATTGGTTGGACCTCCATTGGCGGTACTGGAGGTAACTCTAAAAAATCTTGAAATCTTCCCATACGGATGAATCTGTGCACCTCCCTCTGAACTCCTGTGCAATTCTCAGTTGAATGACCATGGAATTGATGATACTGACAATACTGACTAGTGTTCAAAATGGGGTGCAAGGGATTCCCTTTGTTAAAAGGATAGCGGATTTCATTCCTTGACGCCGAACTTTCTATTTGTCCCCATGCATCAGTATATGTAACACGAAGTTTTGGTAATGTGGCATCTTGGAAATCTGGGAACCCTGGCCTTCTCTCGCCGAATCTTCGATTGTCATTGTTGAATCTTCTATCACCATTACCTTGCCGCCGATTATCATATCCTCCTTTATTGTCGCTGTAGTTTCTCCTATCATTGTTGGCGTACCTGTTTCTGTTATCATAGCTTCCTCTGTTATCTTGATCATCTCTCCCAGTATAAGTATCTCTTTTCCCCTGGTTCCATTGTTGAGTGTTGTTCTGTTGATATTGTTGTCGCTCCTGTGGCTGCTGATGGGGAACGATTGCCGCTCCTGCCTCTAATTTTTTCTGCTCCATTTTAATCCATTCTTTTTTCATTTCTTCCAGCTCTTCCGGCGACAAATTGTTAATGGAATTAGCATGTCTTGCTCTTTCTTTCTTCTGACGCTCTTCTTCCTCTTGCATTTCTTCATATGACAACCATTCGTTTTGTCTAGCTCTCAATTCTCCTATATCTGCCACCGGGGTCCAATACAAAGATTGGAACATTTGATCATTTGTTTCCATTGAACTAATAAACGCCCGCATCTTCTCTTTGTTATAAACCGCCGACCCCACTTCACTACAAAGTTTTCTCCATCTCATGATATGACTTCTACACGTTTCCATAGGTCTTTTCTTATTATTAAACAACTTTTCTACCCCTGGGCGTACTCTCTTGTTTTGGATATAATTTGCGATGAATATCTCTTCCAGTTGTTCGAATTTCTGAATTGATTTCGCTTTCAAACTGTCGAACCATGCCAAGGCTTCATCCTTGAGAGAAGCGACGAACGACATGCACATTATTGGATCTGAGCCAGTCCATGATATTAAGTCTTTCCTGTAGCATTGCAGGTGCTGAGATGGATCTCCTGTGCCGTCAAAGATTGATGTGAATGTTGGCATAGAGAATCTCTTGGATACATGTCCATGGGTGATCTCATCTACAAATGGTGTCTTCTTTGCCTCTGAGATTGCCTTCTTTAATTTCTCATCCTTTGGTGGACCTGCGGCTTTTGCCAACTTCTTGTTTATACGGCGTAATTGCTTTGTCACGTACTCATTCATATCATTTATCTTATCCGAGTCGGCGAAACTTTCATCACTATGATTAGATTTTCCGGTCTTCTTACTTCCTTCTTCCCTTCTCACTGTGGATGCGGCCACCTATGGCTTCGTAGACCTGCTCTTTTGAGCTTTGTGCATTGTATGAGTTGAGCGACTTCTGCTGCGACTTTCCATTAACTGCCTATGCTGTTCTGCCAGTTGTAGATTACTCTGGAGGATAATATCCATCTGTCTTTGCATCTGCAACTGCATCTGAGCTTGATTTATGGTGCTCTGTTCAAAAAACTTCTTCAACATTTCTTCAGTAGCACTGGTGGATCCGGCTTTTCCTTCTGATATTGCTATTGGTGCTGTTTTTGATGTTCCAGCCGCCGCCATCCTACTGCTGCCTGCTACCTCCTTTGAAGTATTTCCATTTGTCGTATGACCCTTGCCGGCTACCCTTGGAAGTAAACCATTGGTGTTGAGACTACCACCTACTGCCCTTGATAACCCTTCAACTGCATGAGAAGTGTCGCCGGGAATTGCTGCTTCCTTGATGGTGCCGTCATCTACCGCTTTTCTTTTACTTTGCGTAGGAGCTTCAACCTCATCTTACTCTTCTGGTATCCCTTCCAAATGCGTTATATCTTGTATCAGAACAGTGTGAATGACTGCTGGCTGTGTTGAGATGTCGCCGTCTGCAACTGCTGTTGTTCTGCTGCTGGCGTTGTTGGTTGTTGTTGCTGTGTTACCGGCTGTGGTGTTGTTGTCTGCTGACTTGCATTACTACCCAAGAAAAAATCATGTGCAAAGCCTAACGGCGGTACCGCTGAAATCCTCAAGTTATGTCGATTAGGCAGGGGTACTGACTGGGCGGATATGGGGAACTTTGGAGATTTGCTTGTTGACGCCGTACTTCCTTTCCGCTTAGTCGTCATTTAATACCCTGTGTAGAAAACAACAAAAGCACTTCCTGACAGTATTAAGCTAGCTTGACTGTGAGCAAATGCCAAATTGGTTAGTGGAGGCGGTTGAGGAATTTCTGATAAAGTAGAGAACAAACAAAATAGCTCAGAACCATATCTGTACTGTTTGCAGAGTATGACCTAATCTTGTCGGCAGTTGAAAGAAAAACCCTAAATTCTGAAAATCCATGGAAACCCTACAAACACCAAAGTTTGACAACCTTATTCACATTATGGATCAAAATCTGTACGGCACTCAGTTTTGGACACTGATTTTTCACAAAATTTTAACCCAAGAATCACACTATGACATGCAAAATAAGGGACACCAACATTAAGTCTAACTACCAAGATGTTAACTGCCAAGAATCATATCTAACATAGGAATCTTTTCATCAACCTAGACTCATAATGACATGTACAAGCTTAACAGAGAAAGAAATATTTGATAACGACTAATCATAAAACCTTTTGTGACATGTACAAGCTTAACAGAGAAATAAAGGGTTGAAACTCCAGTTTTGAAACCAACATCTCTATAAATGAAAAACAACAATCTAATTTTTATAAGTTAAGAAGAAAAAATCATGTTATGCCAATATAAATGAGAGGAACAACATCTAAACACAATTATTAACACACTAATGACGCCCAACATATCTTGAAAGAAAGGTTTTTCAATGGTTTTACCAAGGCTGACAGCAGCAATACATTCAAAGACTTCTATAAGGGGAAAATTTTAACAGGTTTATTAGCATACTTATGGTTAAGAACTATCAGCAGCATATTTACTATTAAGAACACTATTAGTGCCGAAGACAATCTTTATTTTGCAAAACTCTATGAAATCATTCTTAAGAAAAATATCACCACACTTAGGACCTAAAATGTTTCCTGAATCAGAGGCTTTATGAGGTTCAGCACTCTTAAACATGTTAAAACATTCAATACTTCCTAAAACATGAGCTTTTTAAGGTTCAGCCTCCTTAAACAACAGTAAACATACTCACAAACTCCTATAAAGGGAAAATTTTAACAACAATCAAACACAGCAGAATAACCAATACTTAAAAACCTTATTACCGTACAGAATAGCTTAAGTTTTATTAAAACAAGAAGATTTTTTTTTGAAAACACAGGTTCAGACCTCTTCTAGTGCCAAAATGTAGTTGGTAAAATCCCCATAGCAGAGATTTTACCAATACACCCCTATTTAAAGACCATAAACACAATATAATAGACATACTTAGAGTAAATCGCTATTAACATACATACTAACACTTGAACATAAATATGAAACAGAACCCAAAATGAAACCATAAGCACATCATCATAGATAAGTAAACCTAAACTCTCAAGCATAGATTATTATTAATGGAATCCTTGCATCTCACCTTGCTAAGGATAAACTCTCTACAATGATCTCAAGATCCTCACAGAAGATTGAGCTAAGGAGAGTAAGAAAAGGTATCTTCCTCTCTATAGATCAAACCCTAGAATTCACTTGTCCAACTCCTCTCGCGGTTGTGATCCATGGCCTTATATAGGCGCTAATTACATAGTGGGTTACAGCTAATACATACAATACATTTCTGACACTATTTGTCCATTTCCTAAATCCTTCAATACCGCCGTCCCTCTTCAACACTTCAACGTCTTTCCTCTTCAACTTCAGCGCCCTTCACCCTAGACTGGATAAGATCGATGACTCGAAACCCACTGAGTCAACAAGTCAGCTCAGACAATCCGACCGTTCTGCTCAACATTAAATGCTCAACCAACTTGGCAGCTTTTGTCGATGACACGCCCTTGCCGCTGTCTTAAGGTATGCCGCTCTACTCTAGCTCTTCCCGGCGCCTTCTTCACATGGGTGACAACCCTCTGAACATTGCTGCTATCACCATCCTTTACTTCTATGATAGCCCTTCTGTACAAAATCACTTCTTAATTGCCTTAAATAGGCTAAGGTATTTTCTACACTCACACACATCTTACAAGTACATGCGTTAATCCGCAAGGACCAGCCAAAGTAACAAGATCTTTTCTGGTTGCCATCATACTAAGTTTAGTTGTTTGTGATGTGATGATGAAGGTTGCACTCTCTCACGATAGTGGTAAATGTTGAAAGCAGTCCCGTAAGAGCCTTCTATATTGACTATCCACAAGAATAACTCTATATTTAAGTGACATAGCAGATCTGATTCACCGCCAATGTAGGATGGTGCTGATGGAGATGGTGGTGTAGGATGAGAAGATGTTGCTAAACCATTGATACCGAGGCAAAGGAAGTCATATTCTGATGTGATTTCCCCCTGATAGTGAGAAGCACGTACCAAAGAATGCTGAGTAAGGACCCTATCCGCATTTTTAACAGACTCTATAACATACCTAACGTCACGAACAAACACGAAACAAATTCTATAAAACAAACAGGAACAGACCAACACGCTAGACATAAACAACAAAGATAATTAAGTAAAAACTATTTTAGTTGATGGTGGAAAGGAATTCTGCTTGTGAAGAATCCAATGCATGTATATGCCTGCTTCAAGATCCCCCAAATGGGTCCACATAGGAACACGCATAGCTAACATTTGGTTTAGTTGAAAAATCCATCCTTTTTTGTTGTACACGTGGCTATGAGGAAGAAACAAGATAGAGTATTTTTTTTCCTTTTTATCCATATCTGGGGTTTTATCCATGAACTCGGTGAAAAAATCACCGCCGAGCTGAGTATTAATACTACTAACACCTAAAACCCTAACCATAAACAGATGAACACCAATGTCGTATTCTCCAAATTGATGAAGATAATAAAGATTAATCCAAAACTTTGTCGATAACACATCAATTGGATATTACAAAGTGAGATTCATTGATGTTGCAGCAAGACTTGATGTTTTATAAAAACCACCTCCCAAACCAAATCTTATGAGCCAAACATTACTAGAGAATAACAATCCAAGGAAAAAACTGACCATGAAACCCCACTCAAGATCCATAGGATGAAAAGTAAATTCCCAACGAGTACGTTGAGTATTAGTGAGACTCGACATCCTCAACACAGTAACTAGACTGTTAGGGTGTTAGTTGTTGTTGGTGTCGATGAAATTGGAGGTGTAAAATCCAGAGGTGAGACGAATACCTAAAAATTGGAACTAATATTGAGAAACAAACAACCAATCAGACTTAAGAAACAACAACAACTAGAAGAAGAAGAAGAAGAATATAGACGTTTAAGAGTAGAGTGAAGATGAAAAAAAATGAGACATGAGACGTTTAAGAAATTTTGTTCAAGTAAAAGATTAGAAGTTAGAGAATGAAGAAAAGAGTTTTGGGGTGGTTGTACTATCTGTGTGATGGTGGTCATAGGGGTTTCAATAGATTAGGTATAGAGAGCTGAAATCAAATAGGAAAAATGAAAACGGAAAATACGATAGGGTAACCAAAGAAGTCGTTGACAAGGCAGACCAGAAGAAACGGAAGACTGGCGGAAATCTGAAATAAGTAATACAACAAACTAACCTAAACAGAGCCTAAAGAACACTAAACTGACAACCATCGACTTTAAATTAACAACTGGTCTTGCATGAAAATCTCTAAGAACTCATACCCAAGCATGTATAAGTTATAATCCTCCGCCATATTGGAGAAGATACTTGAAAGTACAAACATACAGATTAGAAACAAACTCTTACAAACGAATTCAGGTCGCTGGTGTCATCACCCAACAACTTTACCACTGTACTATAATGACATCTGCAGTAAAACAAACTCTTACAAACGAATTGAAGAGCAAACTCGAATGAGAGAGAAAAAAATCCCTTCCTCCCAAGAAGGATTAGTGTCTAATTGCATGTTTTCCACCTACTTGGCATGAAGTTGAATTTTAATATACCATGCTCACAAAAAAAAAAAAAAAAATCTCGTCACATCACCTGATCACCGGTGGCCAGTAAATAAAAACCGGTGAAGGTGACTCAGCCAAAGGCCAGAAAATTAGGAGGGTAATCCAAACAGAGTCTAATTGCCTACTTTATTACTACGTGTCATAAATAAGCGTCTCTTCTAGAGACGTCTAGAGAGACCAAGACTCTGTCTGGACGGGACCTCTCTTCTTCTTCTCTTTCCCTCTTTAAATTTCTCACCAATTAACCAAAACCTAAACCCTAATTACCCAAATTCCTGAGGTTTAATTTTTCAATCAATCAATTCTCTTAGGATTTTGATTCTTCTCCTTGTTTAAGATTAAGGTTCCTCATCGAATTTCTACTTAAGAAGGTTTTTATATTGGTAATTTGATCGAAAAATGGATGGATACTTATCAATGAAAATGAAGAGAAAAGATCTTGAAGAAGTCTCTGATGAGTTCTCTGATTTCTCTTTATCTTCTCCCGCTAGAAAAATCCGTAGATTGGTAAGTTTAATTTTCTCTTACATTTTAGGGTATTTTAATTTTTTTTTTTAATTTTTTTACTGAATTTAGGTTTTGGTTTGTCTTTGAAGGATGCTGAGCTTCCGCCAATAATCGAAGAACCAATCGATTATGAGCAAATGATGCCTGAAGAGGAACAGCGAAGGGTAATCCCTGTGGTTGAAGAAGATGGTGTTATCATTCTGCCTTGTTCTGAAAATGAAGAGAGAGCTATTGTTCTTTATAAACCAATGAATTCGCCTTCGTTGAACTCGTTGTCGTCTTTCGAGGTTACTGTCAATTCGGACTTGATTCCTAGCATCAAGGGTAAGATTTTAATTCGTCTCATTTGTGTTTGCAAATTTGATGAATTTGATTGATGTCTTGACTGCTATTGTTGAATCATTATATGATATGCACACTTGCTTGTTTAGTATGTGCCGCCGTGGAGGTTATTTTTTCGTGAAATGCAGCCGATTTTAGTAGCTGTTATGAGCTGCGATGTCCATTTTTTCATAATTCGGCATGCATTAACTAGTCTAGTTATGTCTTTAGATGGACAATGTTGCATAATCTAGGAAGAAAACATTGGCAATCTACTGGTTACTTGTGCAGATTCAATTCACTTCAGCATTAACTAGTTTTGTCAGGTCTTTAGACAGACGATGCTGCATGATTTAGGAAGAAAACATTGGCAATTCACTGGTGACTTGTGCTGATTTGACTTGACAAAAGAATTGTTCCAGTTGACCATATGCTCATATGATGTGTAATTGGTTTCTCTGTGATTTTGGTATTCTGCTGTAATTGATGTTATGTCTCTAAAACACATGTGTTTGAGTTGTTCTGACAATTCTTTGTTGCACAGATCGTCATGGTCTTTGGTCAGGTCATCGGGGTTGTTTACTGAAGAATTTGGAGGATGAGGAAGAGCGAAAGAGGAACGAAACTGCAGGCGGAAAGGGGGAGTGCTTGGCTGTTGTTCCATGGGTGGCTTCTCAATTTCCTTCGCCAGTGGAAAATGACCTAGCAACAACAGGTCTTACTACTAATGACCCTATGGAAGCTGAGGTGGACATGGAGAATGCAGATATGGATATTGAAATGGATAATGATGTGGGTGTCGTTCAAGGCCAAGAACAACCTATAGCTATGGGAGCTGGTGTGGGATTTCAGCCGTGGAGTCAACAGCAGCAGCACTGTATGACTCCACCACAACTCCCCCAAAACAATTCCACTCCTATCATGTGGTCGTGGTGATCGACAGACAAGGATTGCTTGTGTGTTCAATTTGTTGTTATATCTTCGGACGATTGAAGGAGGGATTGCTGGAGAAGAACAGCGGAGGAAATGCATGGAAAGATCACCCTTCCTTGTAATGATTATGTTGCAGAGAAATCTTAGGCAGTGGTTTTAGCGAGGTGTGGTAGAAAGGAAAATGTGTAGGAGATGTTTTTTGTACAGTGTAACATGTGACGGATTTGAGAACAGCGGAAAGAACTGCTGAAATTTTATATGAAACATATTGGTCTCTGCAACAAGATGTAGAGAGTGCATATCTCTACATGTTTTTTTGAACTTAGTGGAATTCATTTTTTTTCATTTCACATCAATTGCTGTAGCTGTTGATCATTGCCCCAATGGAAATGATTTACGATTTACTGATGGTCTGCGCCTTTTGGCTCCTATGATTAGATACCAAGATCCAATAGAATGATGAAATTGAAGAATAGAGGGGGTGGTACTGTAATGTCAGGAACTGGAGGCATCTTGGTTGGTGCAGGCCCTGAAAACTATGCCTCTAGAGTCAGGAATAGAAGACAATGGGGCACCCAGGAATAAAAGGCTGGGTACAGGAACGCCCCAGCCTCCACGACTGCCGCCACACCGCCACGGTGGTGGTGGCAAGAACCCGTCTATGTGGTAGCTACTGTATGTATTGTCCATCTTTACTTTTTTTGGTTCCCAAGAGAGTGTAAGAACCTTCTTATGGCTAAACTAGAACCACATTCTGGTTATTACTTATTCCGGGTACAGGAATATCTGTAAACAAACACATCTCTTGAAAAACCCTATGAAAACCAAAAGCCCTAAATTCTCTTTTCTCTTTTCTTTCTCTTTTCCTCTTTGCTCCCGAAAGGAGTTTAGATTGATGACGAAATTCAATCAGATTCTTCCAACAGAGATCGTCTCAGACATCTTGTCTCGATTACCCGCTGAATCAGTACTCAGATGCAAGTCGGTCTGCAAAACATGGAAGAATTTCATCCAAAATCCATCATTTCCCCAAATGCTCGTCTCAATCACCCCGATTCAGCCGATTCCGGTAAGTTAAGCTATGTAATCTTAAAAGTAGATGGTGATATTGTTGATTCTGATTGCAATAAACGTCTCTACTATTTTGAATTTAATGATAACGAGGACTGGAATTATGCGACACCTACTTATAGAAAAATCATGTTTGAAACTGCACTTGAGGCTTATATTGTTATTGGTTCGTTTAATGGTTTGATTTGTATCTATGGAACTGAATCTGATATGCCTGATACTGCTACTGGACCTGCAATCATTTTAAACCCGGTGACAAAAGAATACGTTGTTCTGCCAGATTTTGATCGTTATCCGGAATATGACACAAAAGGGGCAAATTCGATTCGATATAATCATTTGGCATGTGGATTTGGTTACCTTGCTGAAACGAACGAGTACAAAGTTGTTAGGATATACCAGCAGTGTTGGATAAAATCTGAGGCTGTAGAGGTTGAGGTGTACACTGTTGGAAGTGGTAAGGGATGGAGACATGTTGGAAAGTTTGGTTTTACATTTTCGGTAGATTGTGAACATACACATGGTGCGTTTCTGCATGGATGTCTTCATTGGAGGGATAATTATGAAGGAACGGTTATGGTATTCGATTTGGCTGATGAGAGGTTTCGCGAGGATATTGCACCACCTCCTATGCTAACGGACACTGATGATGATGAAGATGTTAATGGGTTTAATGTGATAGGGGTTTCTTGTAGTGGTGGGCTTTTGTATTATGGTGTTCATCAATCCGTCGAAGGACAGGAATTTGATGATGTGTGGATGTTAATGGACAAGAGTGATAATCAAGAAAAGGTCCAACACCAGTCATGGGGTTGGAGTAAAGTGACTAGTCTTGATCAAAGAGAACCGTTTGCCTTTTATGATGCTGGCTACATTATACGTTACGATCAAGGCAGTTTTAAAGTGTTTGATCCAAGAACTTCAACCTGGGATACCATTTTGAATAGAGATATATCTCGTCAAGTATTTCCCTACAAGCACACCTTCATTTCTTTGAAAGAGTTGGGAGAAGAAGATGCGGAGATAATGAAGGGAATTGAGGAGACCGATAACAGTGAATCTGGCAGCGATTAGCGGAGCAGCAAATGCTGCTGGAAGCTGGTAATCTTCATTTACCTTTAGAAGTAATATTTTTACGCTGAAACATTTATATGGGTTTCCATTTACCTTCTCTCTTCTTTTTTTTTATATGGGTTTCCATTTACCTTTTGTATGCTTAAATTTGTATATGACTTTCATTTTGGGATTGGATGACGAGCGATGCATGCTTTAGTAATTTGTTTAATCTATTAATTGGATTCAGGCGAATGGTGGAAAGTGAGAGCTTTCTCATCAGTGCAAGACTATCTGTTTCATTCTTACTTCCTAGAATGTTGATAGATAATTATCAATATCCAATTTGAAGCTTTTCTTATTTTCCTGTTTTGATGTTGGGAGTTGCAATAGTGCATGCAATGTTAGTGTTCAACTGGAAGTAATCCTAGTAAGCTTGACATCAGTAGGTAATCTCATAAAGCACGGTGGGTATTCCGAGTACCAGTAATGAAATGCTTTGACTTGCACTATAATTATCATCAGTATGATTGCTGCATCGGTAACCTTTTTCAACAAACTAGGAAGAAATATCTCCATGTATCCAGCATTAATCCTACTGTCTTCATAGGTGACAGTGTATGCACTGATGTTTTTTTTTTTGGTTGGCTTATGATTTGATCCGTTCTTTTTCACATATTGTTTTTTTCTTTCTTCTTGTGAACGAAGTAGGGTTGTTTAGTTGTTGTCTTAGTTTCTGGAGTTCTGGAACCAATGTTTCTGAGTATTCAATTGTTGAAAAGATTCTTGGTTATACAGGTGCTGTTTTTGCTTGTCAGGAAAAAAGAATCTTGGGATTTTAGATAAGAGAACTGTAGCTATCAGGTTCATCGATTCGTGTAAGAAGATCCGGTGTAATAATAGTTAACCAACTTACACTTAGGGGGCTAGGGCATAATGTTAGAGACTTAATTGAGTATCTACGGGCTCGTTTTCCGTGAATTGCAATATTGCAGGAAATCTGTCAACTTGGCTGTACCATTTCCCGGCACTTCAGCTTGACACCTAGAATCAATTAACCAATTCACTTCCATTATCGACTTTTAAAGGTAAATACTAATTTTTGAAGGTGTGGCCATAGAATTTTCACTCATCAACTATAAAACCTTGTGTCTATAATCTAACCCCTTACATCAAGTAATAGACCCATGATCGTTCGTGTATATATGAACTCTGAATATCACACTGTAGTGAATGTTGACTGTAAAATTTGATAAAATTGCTGCGATTAATATGGCTCTGCAGGTATGCTTTTTCTACATCTGACAATGTATTTTGATTTTCCTGCAATGAGGAAAATCAAAATACTGTAATGTTGACTATATGAATTCGGCTGTAATTACTGTCAAGTCTCTGAATCATTTTTGTCCATATGCTCATATGATGTGTATTCTGATTTCTGTTTTAATGTTAAGACATGATTTTGGCATTCTGATGTAATTACTGTTAAGTCTCTGAGTCATTTTTGTTTTGAGTTGTTCTGAAAATTCTTTGTTGCACAGATCGTCATGGTCTCTGGTCAGGTCATCGGGGCTGTTTACTGAAGAATTTAGTCGATGTGGAAGAGCGAAAAAGGAAAGAAAATGCAGGGGGAAAGGGGGAGTGCTTGGCTGTTGTTCCATGGGTGGCTTCTCAGTTTCCTTCAGCATTAGGAAATGACCTGGCAACTACAAATCTTACTACTAATGACCCTATGGAAGCTGAGGTGGACGTAGATAATGCAGATATGGATAATGATGTGAGTGTCCTCAAGCCCAACAACAACCCATAACTATGGGAGCTGGTGGGGAATTCCAGCAGTGGAGTCAACCGCAGTAGCATTGTATGACTCCTCCACCATTCCCCCAAAACAATTCCACTTCTATCATGTGGTCTTGGGGATCGACAGACAAGGATTGCTTGTGTGTTTAATTTGTTGTTATATTATATCTTCAGATTGATGGATAAGAACAGCGGAAGAAAGGCGTGGAAGATCACCCTTCCTTGTACTGATTATGTTGCAGAGATATCTTAGGCAGTAGTTTTAGTGAGGTGTGGTAGAAAGGAAAATGTGTAGGAGATGTTTTTTTGTACAATGTAAGATGTAGGACGGATTTGATAACAGCCGAAAAACCTGCTGAAATTTTATATGAAATATATTATTCTCTGCAACATGATGTAGAGAGTGCAGATCTCTACATGTTTTTTTGAATTTAGTGGAATTCATTTTTTTCATTTCAATTGTAGCTGTTGATCATTGCGCCTTTTGGCTCCTGTGAATAGGGGGGGTACTGTAATGTCAGGAACTGGAGGCGTCTTGGTTGGTGCAGGCCCTTAAAAGTATGCCTCTGGAGCCAGGATTATAACACAATGGGGTACCCAGGAATAAAAGACTGGGTAACTTGCTCCATTTTTACTCGAAATCCACTCAATCAGGCGGCGGCCGCACGGCGGTACCCAGGAACACCCCAGCCACCACTACCGCCGTGCCACAGTGATGTGGTGGCAAGAATCCATCTATGTGGGAAGTGGTAAGTGGTAACTACTGTTTGTCTCTACTTTGTGGTAGCCACTATGTTTTCTTCCCTCTTATTTAGAATCTGAATAAACAAACACATCTTTTGATATGACCTTTAAAAGTCAAAAGCATTGAGAACAATGCTACATTTCAATTTCTCTTAAAACTCTTCTCCCTTGCTCTAAAAAGGAGACTTGAATGATGAGGAATTTCAATCAGACTCTTCCAACAGAGATAGTCTCAGACATCTTATCTAGATTACCTGCTGAATCAGTACTCAGATGCAAGTCAGTCTGCAAAACATGGAAGAGTCTCATTGAACATCCATCATTTCCCCAAATGCACTTGGATCGTCTCAATCACCCCGATTCAGCCGATTCCGGTAAGTTAAGGTACGTATTCTTGCAAAGAGATGATGATTTTTATGATTCTGGTTCCAATAAAAGTCCTTACTGTTTCGAATACAATGATGGTGAAGACTGGAATTATGCGACACCTATTCACAGAAAGATCATGCTAGAACCTTCACATGTGTTTGGTTATATCCTTATTGGTTCGTTTAATGGTTTGATTTGTGGTTATGGAATGCAACTCCGTACATATGATGCTCATGGACCTGCAATCATTTTCAACCCGGTCACAAAAGAATGCATTGTTCTGCCAGATTTCAACAGTTATCCGGAATATGACACAAAAGGGAAAGAGTCGGTTTGATATCATCATTTGGCGTGTGGATTTGGTTACCTAGCTGAAACGAATGAGTACAAGGTTGTTAGGATTTACAAGTGTGAGGGAGAGCTCGATGTTGTGGAGGTCGAGGTGTACACTGTTGGAAGTGGCAAGGGATGGAGACATGTTGGGAAGTTTGGCTCCGGTTTTGGGTTCGACGTAGATGATGAACATACTCATGGTGCGTTTTCTAATGGATGTCTTCATTGGAGGATGATTGATGGAGGAGGAATGGTTGTGGTATTTGATTTGGTTGATGAGAGGTTTCGCGAGCATATTGCACCACCTCCTATGCTGACGGATGAAGATCTTAATAATGGATTGAATGTGAATGTGATAGGGGTTTCTTGTAATGGAATTTTGTATTATGCTGTTCATGAATCTGTCGAAGGACATGAATTTGACGATGTATGGATGTTAATGGATAAGAGTGATAATCAAGAAAAGGTCCAGCACCAGTCATGGGGTTGGAGTAAAGTGACTAGTCTTGATCAAAGAGAACCGTTTGCCTTTTATGATGCTGGCTACATTATACGTTACGATCAAGGCAGTTTTAGAATCCGTGTTTTAGGAACTTCAACCTGGAAAGCCATTTTGAATAGGGATATATCTCGTCAAGTATTTCCATACAAGCACACCTTAATTTCTTTGAAGGAACTAGGAGAAGAAGATGTGGAAATAATGAATGGAGTTGTGGAGATAGATAGTGAATATTTCCAGCAGAAACATTATTTTGGTCGCTGTGGTAGCGATTAGCGAAGAAGCAAATGCTACTGGAAGCTGGTAATATTCATTTTACCTTATATGCTTAAACATTTATATGGGTTTCACACGGCTTGTTTAGTATGTGCCGCCGTGGTGATTTCTAAAATGCAACTCATTTTAGCAGCTGTTAGGTGCGATGTGCATTTCTCATGATTCGGCATTAACTAGTCTAGTACCTAGTTCCAAAAGAATGATGAAATTGAAGAATAGTGGGTGCTGTAATGTCAGGGAACTGGAGCATCTTGGCGGGTGCATCGTGCGCAGGCCTTCAAAACTATGCCTCTAGAGCCAGAAATAGAAGACAATGGGTATCTACTATCTAGGAATAAAAGACTGGGTACCTTGCTCCATTTTCACTCGAAATCTCACAGAATGAGGCTTCAGGAAGGCTAGGCCAAGGAATGCTAGGCCGAATAGCAGCGGCAGCATGCATCCGTGTGCCATTGGAATGCTAGGCCGAACTGCAACGGCAGCATCAAGCTCCGCCTCAAAGCCCGGAATTCATTTATTTTACCCCTCTCTTGACGTCTTGGCTCCGCCCTGGCCGCCACGACTACTGCCGCGGCGCCATGGTGATTGGTGGCAAGAATCTATCAACAACCTAAACACTCAATACCATCCCTCACTCCACATTGAAAGTCGTTTTAACCTACGTTCCTATTGGCTGGTGAACATAACCACGGATTTTTATTGGCTTAGAATCGTCTACATTTCGTGACCGTTCACGTGTTATGCAATCAGTTAGATCTATGGTTGTGAATCAATAGAAATCGTTCACCCACATGGGTAACTAAAATATTGATCGTGATTTGCCGGAAATTTTATTTTATTGTTACACTCCGTTTACCCATTTTTTTAAAATCCTACACCGTTGGATCTAGGTTTCACAAAATCTTAGCTTATTTAAAATATAATAAAAACAATATTTATATTTATTTTGCAAGAAGCAAATTGTACAAGGAAACAAATTTTTGATTACTTATTAACGGTAAAAATAGAAAAAAAAAA
>JAJJMA010235540.1:0-16252 GCA_023529015.1 Papaver nudicaule
CAACATAACACATAGGCGGGGGACATATGAGGGCGACTAATCCGGGCTACATGAAGCATTTTCGTTCTTTTAGCTAGCTTTGTGCATTTTGTAAATGCTCTTCTTCTTCTTCTTCGATATAATATACCCATGTTTCAAAAAAAATAATACAACAACTATCTCTTTAATATATCTTATTTTATTGATATACTCTTAAGTATCGGCTTTATTGTTTTTTTGTCTGTTTATATAATTTGATAATCTACCATCTTTTCTTCTCATATTAAATTGTGTGCATCCAACTCATAACTAATTGGCAATGAATGGAGTGGCCCATAGGATTATTAACTGCAGGATCTTAGAGTGCCCATACAATGTGGAACTAATTATCTCAACATCTCACATGTCTCCTACTCTCCTTAGGCTTGTATCGGCGATGTAGTTTCTTTATTTAGTGTCACCCGGGTAGGAAAACACCAAAAAACAAAAAAAAATAATAATCGCAACAGATCGTCCAACACTAATACTACAATGAAAACTCGAACTTTTTTTAGCAAGGTCGCACCTTTTGTAACGACAAAAATGACCAGAATTATCTCGAGCACATCCAAATGCATTTTGGGGGAATTCTCTTTTGGATCTTGATGATATATGGTCACTTTATACTCCTTTATCTGATTTCAAAAAAATGACGGCAAAGGATTTTCATTAGGAATTTGAACTTAACACTATAAGTTACTCGTATTTCTTTTTGGTATTGGAAGGATGTCATGGCCAGCAAGAGATTGTTAGGATAACTCAAAACCATGGAAATTGGAAATACATGCTGCACAAATTAGAAAAATTCGCAACAGTAATAGGAGACTGTTGGTATATTTCCCAATTCCAGGAAATATATATACTCACCTACCTGAAGTTCTCTAATCCTCGGCTGGAAAACACAGTCTTCCAAAATTCTTAGCTACCTACATTTATACATATCACGATAAGTAAAAAGAGAAAGAACACATTTGGTTCCAAGAAAAATGAAAACAATTCAATGGAATACAGATGCAGCTATATGTTTCCATCTATAATTTGACCAACTATATAGTCTATGCTTGAGTAGAATAATGGTGATTTCTGGTTAGAAACATTTCATATCTGACATAACATCCTTACATCCTAAAATATGAATGAATGTGGGGTACCGGTGACATACCGTGTTAAAAATCTCAAATTACCAGGGAAATTGGTTGCCCATTTAATCTGCAGTAGCTCCTCGATCTTCCATAGGTAAAATAAGTCACGTTCATTGTAGACACACCTAAAGAGACATGATCTCAACATGTCTAAGTCAAGAGAAGTGAACTGTCCACCGCATCTGAGAATTTAAAGTTTCCCGGAGTATATATATTGAGAAAATTAGATCCCCAAACTAAGAGGAAGAGAGAAGAAAATTAGATCTAATTTAAAGTGTTTCGAGGTTTATTGTACTATTCTTCTTTATATTTCCCGTATGTCCATTTGCTTGTATGTGCCAAACACAAACCTAAAGTTAAATAAGTGTCATGTCATCCAAAAGCAGGCCATTAGATATACGACATCTCATAGTTAATAATTTTTGTTAAATTTTTTTGTCAAATGGTTTTGTTTACCAATCCCCTTCGTGTGTACGCAACGGAAAACAACCTCTCTTATCTCTATCCCAACCGATGCAGATTGTGGCATTCAACATCAAGTATAATTTCATTACAACATCAAGTATACTCCTTGAATGGCAGCAAATATACTAAGCCACTGCTACGATAATGGTGATTTCTGACCACATCCAGACCTTGTAATTAGAGAGCGAATATACTACATAAATTAACATACGAAAATACAAAAACAAATACAAAATTCGTAATAGACAAAACCTGGTAACTGAATAACGTTATCATTTGAGCTCGATCATGATAGACATGCAAAACCAAATCCCACGCAATCTAATTACCTTCCATACGTGAGCCTTGTGGCTTTGAAAATCAATTTGTGACACAAACAAAATTTATGCTAAGACAGCTCCAAGGTCTGGTAAGAAATATTAAGTCCCTATGTTGAATGTACACAGGTATGTACACAGTATGATGCTCGCAAACCTTTAAAATCATTAGCACGATAAATTATTCCCCTACATCAGGAAACCAGTCAAAGCTAAAGTACTAAGTTTGGTGAGAATAAATGTTATGGAAAGAATTAGAACATTGAAGTCCTAAAAAAACAATCTTCTCGTTTTGTTTCAAGCCAAAACCTTTGCGAAAAGAAAATAAAACTACCTCCTTGAACAGAATAGGAGAAGGCTACGTTGAGTGATATCAAGCACCCATGCGTACTTGAAAGATCAATTGTTCATCTCAGCAGCCTCCTTCTCCAACCTCTCAATCAGACACTTGTCAATACCTCCAAGCTTGTAGATCAAGTGAAATGGTGGTCGATTTTACAATGACAACAATGTTGATGTATACTTTCTCCTTACCCATTTTGGGTTCTTAGCAACAAACTGCAAGCATATCATCAAAAGAATCATATAAGTAACATCTCACATCGCAAATAAGGCACATTAATCAACCACTCAAAGACAAACCACTGAAAACTACATTAAGTAGAAACTAAGGCAAAAATCTCACCATTATGATGGAGAAGAAACTAAAGAAAAAACGGTCTCACTGACACTGATGTAAGGTTAGTCACTCTGAAAGACATGCCAAAGAACCAAACCTGAAAGCAGACAACTATCCCGGGTAGTTGCAGTGAAACTAATGTTGTTTCTGCTCAAACAAAAAAAAAAAAAAAAGAAGAAAGAATGTTACTACGGGTTACAAATAGCTGTACCAGTATATCCAAGGATCCCAAAGATTAAGGGGTATGGATATTCTAGATCATTCTATAAACAAAGTCGAGTGATGCATTACAAACAGTCCAAGCAAACAGGACAAACAAACTAACAAAGTCGAGTGATGCATTTCCAAAGGAAGTCACCTTTTTACTGATTCTGGTTCAAGGATGTCCCGGCCTTCCTTTTCCCACTTGTTCGCGCATCAGTAAACTGTCCTGGAACAAAGAAAAAAAAGTGGGAGGCGTCCTACAACTTACGGAAGTTATATGAAAATGGTCAAGGGTTCTTTAGTAAAGATTTTAGAAAGCTACAGCAGCTTGTCTAGATAAACCACTTATTACAAAACAAAAAACAATAAATCAAGAATTTTAATAAAAACAAAAATCAAGGCTTTGACAATTCAAAAAAAATAGAGGAGATTGACCGAGTTGTCAACCTCAAATCAAACAGAAAAATTATGCAAGCATGTAGACTGTAAAAGGCCCTAAAACAAAGAGACACGCTGTATTAGGTCGATTTGAGTTGGACGTACATCTTATAGAGAGACGCCAAGCCAAGAAGAGTAATTTCTTAATAGGATAGGAAATTACACCGACGTATTTGATATTAATGTTTTTTTACTTTTACGCATGAATACAATTTAAGAAAATGTTTAGAATTTTATGGAAACAAAAATTTCATAGGGTAATTTTTGAATTCCACGGAAATATCTCTCGTTTCCTTTTTTTTTTACGGCAAATCTTTTTTTTTATAGGTGAACTTGTATGAAAAAATATTTTCTTACTTTTTTTCCATTAAAAATGCTAATTATCTATTTAATTATTTTCTCTTATTACTCTTTTTTCTCCCCGACAATAGTTTTTTTTTAGACTTTTTTTCTTCTTATTATTATTACCCGTGGAATTTATTTCTTAAGAATATTTTCTTACTTTTAGTAAATATATTTATTGCAATATTTTTTAAGGTAAAAATATATTGCTTTTTTTAAAATATATTCTCCTTATTTGTTAATTCAAGCCTATAAATAGCTATTTTATCACATTTTAAATATTAACAATCTCAACCACCCATACAAAACCTAAATTCGACGGTGAATGATTTTAAAATTTTATGTAAAGCGAGTGTAACAAAAAAAAAATATTTCGGCCAATCACGATCAATACTTTCATTACCCATGTGGGTGAGCAAACCACATTGATTCACGGCCACCGATCTAACTGGTTGAATAACACCTGAACGGCCACGAAATGTAAGCGATTCTAGACCAATAGAAATCCGTGGTTATGTTCACCAGCCAATAGGAACGTAGGTTAAAACGACTTTGAATGTGGAGTGAGGGATGGTATTGAGTGTTTAGGTTGTTGATATATGTGATATATAGACACATATATGAGTTAAAAATCAATCATGAATCTACGATTCACGATTTATTATACGATTCGATTCTAAAAAATGAAAAACGATTCGTTCCGCGATTCACGATTTCACAACCTTAATGCTTAGTATCACACATCTATGATGAAGCCATATCCCTTTTACGGGGATGCTTAGAATCACATTTGTTTATATGAAGCCTGAATGACTGCATTGAGCATCTCTTTTGGAGAAGTATGGGATGCTAACACTGAATGTTTCTGGTGAAATTCCAAACGAATTAAGAAAGAAGCCATCCACTAAACAGCTTATTATTAATATAATAATATCTGAATCGAATCATTAATGACTCTATGCTGAACCTTAATAAGATATTTGAACTTCTACATTCTATACTTGTGCCGTACGTACGTCTAGTTACCAATACAAGAAACGATCAGAGTAAAGCAATCTTCAATTATTTATGAAAGTCACATATAATTGAGATTACAAAAATTTGATGAATTTTTTTAGGTGAGAAAGCATGCTGCTAATCTCTCTCTTCACTAATGGGGGAGTATCATTCATTTAGTAGTGTGTTGCTTGTCATTGGAGACTGATAGAAATGGCATACACGTAGGGCAGTGAGAGGAAAGAAGTATTTCTGGATGTTTAAATTTTGCATCCACAAACACAACTATGCCATAAAAAAGTATTTCTTTTATGTCCACCACATTTGTGCTTTCCTATTGTGCAATTTCTGGTGATTGCTTGCTGGGTGAACATATTGTCTCAATCTCAATTCCAATCTTCTATTTTGATGTTACATGACTCTTTTCATGTTACGTGACTTTGATGCTTCACAGCTTGATGAATGACAAGTGGCATGCATATTATTTCGGACCCAACAAGATCAAGTCATCGGTCAAAATTCAAATGACAAAATTATCTTACTTTACTTGCTTGTTAGAGTTATTAGCACTTGGTTGGTACGAGTGAAAATTGAAACAATATTTCTCATTTTTAACGTCCTTCAAAAACATCCAGAAAAGCTTTTCCTGAGGAAGTGCTCTTTGCTAATATTAGAGTATTGTATTGCAACATTGTTCATAGGCATACGGTATACCGCCTACCAGTTTACTGATATCAAAATTCATATAAGACGAAATGAAAAAATTACTTTTATATGTTCTCTCCGACACACATTAACAGCCACTTCAAACTTCAAAGATTTAAAAGAAATTCTGGGGTGTACTTAAACTGTGAGGGGCCTGTGAAGGGGCTCATCAGGCTTTATCCTGATTCACTTCTCTACTTTCACCCCAAAAATCTATGAGTGTCTTTCTCTTCTTTGAAGAGAAATTAAAAAATCCTAAAAATCAGTCCGATCAATGTCAAGGAACTAAAACTCATATCTCATTTCTCCAACCACAAAGTATCGAAAATAACCATGCACAAGATCAAATCCTGGGTCCATCCCTGGTTTATAAGAAAACATCAGTTAGCTAAACGAGGGCCTTGCATTCGTTGGAGTCCAAAGGTGAGCGCACAAGAGACCATGACCTATGCGCAAATAATGAGTACTTGTCTCTTTGTCTTATCCATTTATTTCATTTCATCAGTACAGTACTTAAATTGAAACCATATATACAACCACCAAAAACTTTGCATGAACTAAAATTAAACCACAAACAAAACCATTTAATTTACATCATCAAAGAGCACTAAAACTTAATTTCATTAGGTACGTAGTCAATTGGGTTCGAACTTTCTTCTCCCCCACTTAACAAAGAAAAGAAACAAATGTATGATGTATCCATCTTCTTTTCTTTCTCTCTAGATCTCTCTTAATCTTAATAAAGAAAAATGAAAGATCTCTCTCAAACTTGAATCTTAACAATGTATTCTTTTTCTTAGAGTCTATCATCAAAGTAAGGATTCTTGTTGCTTGTGAAATGGGTGAAACAAGTTAATGGATAGGGAATCTATCAAGGAGTTATGCGTGAGTGCCCGCATAGACATATAGAAGTGGTTCGATGAAATGGTTTTGCTTTCATTTAATTTATTGAAAATTAGTTTTCTTTTTTTCTTTATATCTTTTCATTTGCATGCTTTTCCCTTGGATATAAATAAGAAGAGAAGTTTCCCTTATGTTTTATATCATCACATATTCAGAAGAGTGAGTGAGTGAGGAACTAGCTAAGCTAACTAGTTTATCACTTCTAAAGAGAGATTCATAGGATAAGATGGAAGGCCAAAAATTATGGGAGGTCTTTTGTACAGCTTTCAACAGGATCAAACCATACTTGGCTATGGTTTCTTTGTCATTTGGTTATGCTGGAATGTATATTATTACCATGCTTTGTCTGAAACGGGGTATGAGTACCTATGTACTGGTTGTTTACCGTCATGCAGCAGCTACCATCGCCATTGCTCCTTTTGCTTTGTATTTCGAAAGGTTGCTCTCTCACTCTCATCCCTATTGATTTCGGTTAGATGAAATACAGCAATTTGTAACGTGATTGTATCTGCTCATTTCAACAGGAAAACAAGGCCGAAGTTGACGCTGCGTATTTTCTTGAAGATAATGGTGCTAGGCTTCTTAGAGTAATGTTCTGCTCTCTATTCTTTACCTTTTCGTATAGGGTTTGTGAACGGCTTGAAAATGCATGCGTGTTGGATGGTTTCTAGATCTTCTTGTCTAAAACAGAATATGCATTTCCATATCTTAACTATGACTGTCACAAACATCCTTATTTTGTCTTCAAAAATCAAAAAGATGCTCACTTGAGCCAGTTTTTGCATCTATAGTTCATACAGAATACATAGGCTAACATGAATAGTACTAAGTGCATCACTTTTACAATATTAATTATTTCCAAGTCCTAATCAATATGAATCAATTTTGAAATACAGGCCAGTGTTTGATCAGAACTTATATTATCTTGGCATGAAGTACACATCGGCAACTTTTGCTTCTGCAATTGTTAACATTCTTCCGGCAATCACCTTCATCATGGCCATTTTGTTTCGGTACGTACATACATAGATTGGAAATTCCTATTCGAATATAATATAATCTCCACCTGCTGGGACGTACTATTTATCAAAAAAAGATTTATTTTTTTCCTTTCTAAAAGGCGAACTGAAATTACAAAAGTAAGTAAAAGTGAATCCAGTATCTAATTTAATGAGTTTTTTTTTTGTTGTTGTAATGCCTGATCAGGTTAGAGAAAATAAAGATTAAGAATATGCATAGCATAGCCAAGATTGTTGGAACTATTATCACTTTGGGTGGAGCAACGTTGATGACATTGTACAAGGGACCTGTCATGAACATGTTTGGAACAAACTCAGCCCACACAGGAACTGGTTCTTCTTCTTCTTCTTCTGGTGATCATAATTGGGTTCTTGGAACCTTAATGGTCATAGCCAGTTGTGTTGGTTGGTCTGGCTTCTTCATAGTACAAGTGAGTCGATCATCACTCTTTTACTATAATATACGGGCATTTAATAATTGCATGGTCAAATAGCTAACCAAAATAATCGGCGGCTTTACAATTGTTGCAGTCGTTCACTTTGAGAGATTACCCCGCGGAGCTCTCTCTCACTACTTTGATATGCTTCATGGGAGTGATTGAAGGTGGAGCCGTAGCACTTGTGATGGAGCATCATCCTAGTGAATGGGCGTTGGGCATGGATTCAAGGACCCTTGCTCCAATTTATTCCGTAAGTGACATTACTTCCTATGAAGACATTAAATTGGTTACCAAAACAAGATAGATGTACAAACAGTTTCACACGCAAGTTCACAATTCTTTTGGTTAACAACTGAACTCGACAATAACCACTATTGCATATCATTCTTTGGTCGCAGGGAGTTGTTTGCTCAGCGATCGCGTACTACTTACAATCAGTGGTGATAAAGGAAAGAGGACCCGTTTTTGTCACCGCATTTAATCCTTTATGTATGATCATAGTTGCAGTTTTGGGTTCTTTGATTCTAGCTGAACAAATTCATCTTGGAAGGTATATCATCAAAGTTTCTCTTACGTACACAAATATACCAGAATGTTTGTTTATCATAAAACGCCAATAATGAAAAGCGTATACGCATTATGTCCAATAACTGATTTATTTATCGTGGTGGCTCTTGCAGTGTCATTGGTGCAATAATTATCGTCATCGGCTTGTATTCTGTTAT
Organism: Papaver nudicaule; assembly: GCA_023529015.1. Taxonomy (NCBI): domain Eukaryota; kingdom Viridiplantae; phylum Streptophyta; class Magnoliopsida; order Ranunculales; family Papaveraceae; genus Papaver; species Papaver nudicaule. Next base: position 8,394 of record JAJJMA010235540.1, read on the forward strand.
ATGGGGCAAAAGCAAAGATTATAATCCTTCGGCATCATCTTTGGAAAGCAATGGAAAAGGAGATGACCTTGAATTGCCAATTTCAACAATCAAAGGAACCGAAATGAAGGCTGCAAAACCCCTAGATGACGACATTGGTAGTACTGACTATGGAATTCAGGTTCTTAATAAATCACACAAGTAGAAATCCCTATTACGTACCCTGATTATGTATACTGTCCTACTTTAAGTATGTATATGCAGCAGCGCCCTTTGATGCATAGAGAGGAAGGTTCAATTCCGAAGTTGATCATGTATATTTGTATTTTGTAAGGAGTTATGTCCAATCTAATTAAGGCATGCTATTTAGTATTTACCCTTTAAAGTTTTAACTTAATGGCCTACAGTTCCTTCTTGTGAACAAAATGTTACTACTACCACTGGGTACATTTTTACTTGTAACCAGCTTAAGAAAGCTGATCCTACGTACCATTCCATTCATGTATTTGTGGCTTGGGGCAGCTTTGTTTTCAATGAAATGATGAATAATCCAAACGCAGCTTCAAAAGAGAAGATCCGATCTTCTTCGGATTATTGTTCTATAAAATTAGCTCTCATAATTTGAGCTTAGGTCATCACCAATAATATGAGGGGGACTCGGCCTAAAGCGATCTTTATTCATCAAGTGAGAATTTGTTGGCAAACAAACTTTTTGTATCGTATTCCACTTTAACATGTTTTAGACACCTATCAACCAACAAGCAATTCCAATCAATGCTGGGGTGTTCCATTATGATTAAGAAGTGGATTTGATCTCTCTTTCACTTTATAACGTCATATTGCATTAGGGAATCTTAAAACAAGTAAATAAATGGCTATACATGCAGTACCAGACAGTGATGTGGTATGTGCCACATTCGGCACATCAAATATACGTCCAATCCACGTTATCTTATTTAGCCGAACTGTTAGTCATAACAGTAATGTAAGCCTTGAACGAGGGTAACACCATGATACTCTTTCCCCGTATGTGAAAATTTCAGTGTGGCCCAATACAAAGCTGAAGACGACTAAGAATTTAAATTACAAATAAATTATCCCAGTTTCCCAGAACGTAATCTGAACTAGTACCCCTAAGCTTACACCTTGAGTGTCGGAAGAACCATGTTCGAAAATGATATATTACGGCACCACCAATTTTTCACAAAATGCAACTACGGCATATAGGCAGAGGTTTGCACCTTAGCAAACTCACCGTTCATCCGAACACACTTTCCTTCGTCAAATGCAACACCCAACCGTACGAGGATTTGATATTTATGCATGTTTTCTAGGCCTAGTAATTGGGGACTAACAATAGCCCAGTATGGATACCGATGCGGTGGTCATTATGGGCTGTCATTTGGAAGATGGTGGAGAATGGAGATGGAGATACTCCCTAAAAACGGAAACAATAATCGGTTTATACTTTATATAACCTCAATCATTCTCAGAATTTTCTCAATCTTATATGAAATCAGATTGAATCTTAAAAGATCACAAACTTTCTATGTTGAAAGATGCCGTACTTATACAAGAATTACTAGATGACCGCTACCACGGTGGGAGTGGGCCGCCCGACCGAAGCAAAAAAAAAAAAAAATTTAGCAAAATAGTAAACAAACTTTAGATTCTACATTGTTGCATTTGATAATTCTTGCAATCGCTTCTTCTCTCGGCGCCTTTCTGGAAGTGCATGAGTCAGTTCACTGGGATATACCATCTTCTTCGCCCGCTTCAACATCGTTTTGCCCATTCAATTGTTCCTTCCCATCTCCGGGACCTTGACGATATAAATTTGCAGGAGGCAACTGCCTTTTAAGTTCCTCGACAGTGGGAATAACATTATCATCCGTTGGATCCCGAAGTAATACCTACTACACGAGAAAAAAGCAAGTTAATAAACTGAAACCACAAACACGCTAGTTTACACATCTCCCATGCTTAATTATGGGAAGAGCACCATCCCACAAATGACAACACAGAAATTCCAAAACTTCTGAGCCTAATTAAAGCTCCCTAAAGTTCCATAGGAATCTAGACCGAACGATAAAGAAATATCTACATTGCATGAATCATTCTACTTGAATCTTGCATAGGCCTTAGAAAGTTATTAGCTCTAGACTGATAGAAATTTATCATGCTAAAGGTATCGACCGTTTAAAGGCGCACTAGTGGCCTAGAGCGTTATCCCGTAAGCGAATATCGGAGCTGTTGATAAACTCACTGACTTGCCGATCAAATAAAAATAACTTATTGCCCCCCACCCTTGTGATATCCAATTAGTATTCAATCTAAGTGAGTATGAAAATGTCGATTGTGCTATCTTAAAAACAAGTGAAACAATACAGAGGAAACAAGGAGGAATGCCTATGTCAAACGTTTCAGGTACATCATGTGGTGGTAGACGATATAGTTGGATGTTAGCACCCTAACTTAAATTCTTAAGCTTCTTTTAGTCTGTAAGATACAGACTCAAGTTGGTTCCAGTAACTACTGAATAGTATTATTGCACATAAACTTAATTGAAGTTCAAATGCTAAAAACTGAAATTTACGTCGGCAGCCACAATTTGCATACGAAAATGAGTCTACGGATAAGCTTTACAGTATTACTGGGGTTAATGAAACACCTGCACAAAGTACTGAATAGTATTATTGTTAGAAAAATACTCAGCAGCTGCACGGCAGTTTGGCAAAAAGTCTAGAGATTCGACGACAATGATAAGCCCAGCTGCTTGAGGCAAGTATTCGTCAAGCTTTGGTCGAAGCCGAGAGTGTCCAGGAACATTAACTACACAGACAGGCTTTAACTTGCCTTTCTGTCAAGAACATGAACAAAATACATTAGTATCCCGAATTTGACTAACTGTCTGCATATGAAACACGGTGCTCTTGCTGGGAAGAGACATCAGTAATTTCTACAGCTTCAGCATTTAGCAAGTGTATACGATGTAAAATAACAATTGAAGAAGGTTTAAAAAACACAACCTACAAGTGATAAACCAAAAGACATAGTCCTGCATAATCAGTAATCTAGGCTCCAGAGTAACCAAAAAAAGAAAGCAAAGATGTCATTTAATCTAACAAAAAAAATATATGATAAAAATGCAGAACTTATCTTGTCTTACTCTAACATTGAACTTGAATCACCCTGCAATTCGTACTCTAACTCACCACCACAGCTCCGTGAATGAATAACATCAGAAACCCCTCTTGAATTTACCGGGGGGAAAATACGCGGAATTTTCATTCAGTTCTAGTTGTTATTTTACAAATAGCTAGCACTGTGGATTTCTTTCTTCATGTTCTTAATTCTTGTAGTCTTTCTAAAAGTAGAAAACTTGAAGGGATTTTTAACTTGAATTGTCTCTCCACAAACACAATTAAACATGACCACATGATTACCACCTTTTCTTTTTACATCAGGTGATATGGTCTGTCTACGATGCATGTGAGGAATCTTCAAAGTTAAATGCTCAACTATCAGACTATGTAAACCAAAATGTTACTGTATGTTCCTCTATTCAACTATTCACGCTACACTAAGTTATACCATAAGTAGATTACAAATATCTAATACCTTAATTATTAAGTAGGATCAATTGAGTTCCACAAGATATTGTTACAGAAATTCCAAAGGTGATACAGAGATATAACTATATATGAATTTCAATTGGTAGAGACAATAAGACAAACAGTTGAAGTGCCTATTCAACTCTTCTATGTATTCAGTAAACTACCAATTCAATTAGAACCCAAATCATGAATGAATGAACAGATTAAAACATACTTTAATTGAACAGGAAATCAATCAATACGTATTGTCAAACAAAATCAAGTGAAAAATGTATGGAATCAACACAACAAAAAAAAAGAAAAAAGAGCAGAGTTTACCGTGGCCGGTTTTATTGGATTGAGTGAGAGAAGAACGGAGCAGACCCGTTGGATATAACCTTAATCAGTCCTCACTTCGAACACCGTCATCAATCTATGATGATGTTTTCTTCAATTGAATGAAACCCTAACTCTATAACAACTGAATCAAACCATGTTACCATGAGGATATGTAATTGAAACCCTATGAATTAAACTTTAAAATCCATGTCTGAAAATGAATTTGGGGTTGGGTTTATTGATCGATTACAGTTGAATTAATATGTGTCAATTGATTGGGGAAGAATTGGGCAGAAGAATAGGAGGAAAGAAACGATGGTTTTTTTCTTTGGGAAGGGAAAAGAAGTAGAATGAAAAAACAGAAAATGAGGTTAGCGGTACTCGAACCTCGCACCTTTGTGTCAAAATTTTACAAATTTAACTCCTCATATCTATATAATTACGAAAATGTATAAGGAAAATGAGAAACACGGGAGGACTACTTAGTCATTTCACGCCAAACGTGTGAAAACCGGACAGACATTTTGTTGTTAGATCCGACGGTTGAAAATCGATTTGGCAAGATCCTACGGCTAAGGTTTCTTATTGGTTTTCAATCTTTTTATGTCAAATTAGAAAAAAAAAGTCACTATTCAATTGACACAAAATCACCATATATAGGGTCCTCCTTCGCTTCGCTCCGTCTGCCCAAAAATTTCCTTTCCATGACCTTCACTCATTTAGAAATTATCTTTGACTTAGGTAATTTCCTGATATTCCATGTTAAATAAATATGTATATTTATTCCCTTTAAGAGTATGCATGCATATGTGCATGTACATCTCCAAGCGCCGGTTAGGTTAGATGGGTGTCAGCAAGAATATGGATGATCTCATGTCTGAACTCTCCCAAATATCGAGAGACAAAGACTTGGATCCTAAGCAAATCAGTTCAAGAGTACGAGATGTGAGCAAACGACTTAGAGATGAAGTCAAGAAAACAGTTGCTGGTATGGAGAAGGGAACGACGATTCGTATCAAAAATCCTGGAATGGAATGGAAGGGACATTCTCAAGAAGCTCAAGACATTACGAAAGATGAAGATGCTTTTGTGGTCAAAAATAAGAAGAGCGTTATAAAAATCTTCTCGAAAGCTCCATCGTCCTCGTTGTTTGGTTGGGGAAGAAGCCGATAAGATCCATGGAAGTTAACAAGATATACTAGTAAAATCTGGAGATTTTTTTTAGCTAATAAACAATACTATGTTCGTAGAAAATTTGGAGGGTTACCATGCATGAAAAAGTTTTAGATGGGTTTTGCCTATCAATTTGAGTTTTGCTTTAATGGTTTATAAAAGTTATGTTAGTTCCGTTTAAACGATGCAATTAGTAAATCAGCTCGAATTAACCAAGTCAAACGAGTTGAATCCACCGAAACAAATTCGAAAGATTAATCATCTAATAGGTAGCTTGTTTGATCGCAAAGAAAAATTTCCTGGCTAATTTAATGGCGAACCTTTTTTTAATAAGGGCGAGGTCTGCTTTAAATATCCCCTCCCAATTTATAAGCGGTGACTAATTACAATTAATTTATCATAATCAGTTACAAATTATAATTAACAATTAATTATCTACCCATTCTCCCTCTAAAATTTCAATTACAAAATTATACTCCCACTTCCCCTACTCCATTAATTTCCTACACCTTCTTCATAACTTCTTATACCAAAAAAAAAAAAAAAAAAAAAAAAACTATTCTTTTTCCTCTTCCTTCTCAAAATCCTTACTACTTGTAAATAGGGTGATATTCTCAATCCGATCCGAGTCACAGAGGTAGCAGTCTGATTTATCTCATTTCTTCCTCTCTCAAATGTGTGGTCTTATCTTTCTCTCTCCAAAAAAGCCTCCTCTAATGGTTCTCTTAGGATCCTATTTATAGAGACTCTCTTTTATTCTTGGGTTGCCATGTGTCCTCTTGATTACTTATTAACATAATTGCCATTCCTTACTTCTTAAACATCCAAAATGCCTAGACCCAAGCCCAACTAAATGGACTCAATTAAGTATGTATCAAGCCCATTGGGTCCTAGTGAACTTGGGTCATCCACATTAGTCCCCTGACGGTTCGGGCGGGCAGAGCATGCGGGGTCGACCGTCACCCATGGATACCCAAGTCCCCTAGTCGTCGCCCACGTTCCCTCCCATAACTGTCGAGATCGTGGCCTACGTGGCGGCATACATTCATGCCTGTTGGGATCGTGGTCTATGTGGCGAGCGGTTACCCTTTTCCTTGTCATATAAATACTCTTTTACCTCCTGCCTTCTTTAGTCAATCTTCCTTGGTTGAAATTCTTCTCCTTCTCTTCTTTTATTACCATGAGATATCATGACGAGTCATTACAAGACGACACACTCGCTCCTAATTACGAGGAGGAGGTTAATCCTGAAACAGCGCTAGAGGGAGAGGGCGCTCCTACTCCTAATCTCGATGTCTTTCCCCCCGCTGATCGGGAAGATGGCTTATTTTCTAAGGATCTGTTTGTACGAAGCGTTGCTCTTCAGAGCGCTTTTGTTCCTTTTCCTGGCGCCGAATATCCAGATGATTTCTTCAATCAGCGCCTCCTGAATCGACTACCGCCGCAGTTACCAGCCGACCCGAAGTGGCTGTTAAAGCCAGATAACGCTGAATGGTCATTTCCTCCTTATGAGCAGGTTCCCCGACTGGCTATAAATCGCGGCGATTATGAGCTTCCCAACATTGTTTACAAATCCACGGCGAAGCCTCAAGATGGCTGGTCACCGTGGGTCGACTTCATCGAGGGCCACGAGTCACATGCTCACATATTAAGGAAAATCGGCGTTCTCGACGCCATCAAAGCGTCCAAATGCCGTTCTTGCAATCGTAGCAGCATTGATCTGACTAAGCTGGTCACGCGCTGGATTTCCCTGTTTCACACTTTTCTTTTCGCTTGGGGGGAGGCGACCATTACTCTCGAGGACGTGATTGCCTTCACTCTGTTGCCCGTTCACGGCACTTGTTATTGGCATCAGTCCGCCGTTGCAGGGTGCATGCGTGAGAAAGATTGGGATTTGGTGGCCATCCTGAAGAAATCCAAGGAGCTCGCTAGAGATGCCCCAGTTGAGGGGGCCGGAGAGAACCCAGAAAAAGGTAAGGAACTCGAATGTGCTCAAGACGACGATGTGGAAGGAGGCGAGGAACATGAAGGGGCTCGGGGTATATACGTTTTTCTTTTTTAGCTCGTCTTCTACCCTTTCCTTACCCTATACGAGTGTTTATTTCTCGCAACTAATCCTCTTTTAATACCTTCTAGGTGAGGGTGATGGTGAAGCGACTACTTCAAACAAGTCGAAAAAGAGGCGCTCTTCTTATCCATTATTCGTGAAGTATTGGGCGCCGAAGATGGTGGAAGGTCATCTTAAATGTCCAGATTATGGCGAGGATTCGGAACGAGTGCAACTAGCAGCGTTTCTCCTCTTCTGGTTGAGTCACGATGTCTTTGAATTTAGCCCAGGGGACACAATCAAGGAGGAACTTATGCCCATGTCCGTTTTAATGGCGCGTGGCGTATCTTTCCCTCTGGCTCCTATGTTCTTGGGTGGGCTTTACCACCACTTAGACCTGCTCGTGATCGATATCCAGAGGGCCGCTGATGTGCATACGGTCGAGACTTTCGTGCCTGCCAGTTTCCTCCAGATGTGGTCTTGGGACCGGTTTCCAGGGTTTAGTCCGCCAGCACCGACGCTTACCCTTCAAGGCGTCGAAGAACGGGTCGACGAGAATGGGGAAACTTACCAGGATCCTATGGTGTATTCTTACCCCCGTGCCCGCCTTTTCAAACGAAAGTCGCCCAAATCTCTTGACAGTATTTCCCATCATATGGATATTGAGACTAAGTTTTGCTTTTCTCCGTACATTGATGGTCGCGTCGGACCTGTTCCTTATACCT
>JAJJMA010235540.1:28447-65383 GCA_023529015.1 Papaver nudicaule
CCCCCCCCCCCCCTTTTTTTTTTAGCAAGTGAGGATATTATTGTCTTTGACTTTGAAATGTTGGTTTTCGTGTTTGAATATTTATTGCTCGTATTTAATGATGGATTCTATTTAAATAGTTGGAGTATGTGTATTTTGTTTGCATCCTCTTATTTTATTCTGCAGATATTCGTGTATATGGCGCTATCTCGTGAGGAGGTTGGGAATGAGATTCAACGTTTGCGGAGGGCGAGCTTTGTTTTGTCTATAATAGTTACCTACTTTGGAAAGTTGTCAGATGACTCTTGTCTTGAGTTTGCCGAAGCGAGCTCCTTGGTGGAAAGGGTAAGACTATCGGGGCACGAGCCTGATGAAGTTTCCTTGGAGCGCCTTCGAAGCTGTAGGGCGCGTCGAGTGTTCTCTACTTTGAGTTTATATGACAGTTCTCGGACTCTGCGCATAATAAATGCATCATTAGCCCATGCCTTTGTTTTGTTTCGTACGTTTCGGAGTCGAAGTGTCTAGAAGGGATATTTTCGGTCAAGGGAGCCGTCTTTTCGATTCCCGTGTCGTAATAAATGTACCCCTGTACTGTTAACTCTTGAGAATGTCTATATATATGTGTTCTAGCATCTTTTTCATTTCATTTTTCCGTGTGTTTGTGTTTATTTGTTGTTTTATTTAAGTAATTTCTGATGGCCTTTCGCCTACGCGGGTATTTTGTATCCTTGTCCTCAGCGCCATCACCGTCTACTCCTTTAGATTTAGAGCAAGAAATAGGGCGGTTGGAATCAGTCAAGGAAGAGATGGAGCTGATAGTCACGCATAGGCGAGAAGACTATGAGGCTCTTCAACAGATTTGGAACGAGCACCACGCTGAGTGGGAAGCCGCTTGTGTTGCTGGTCACGCCCCTGGCGTTCAGTTTGGTTCGCATAATGAGGTTGGACTTCGTAGGCGAATGGATCGAACCCATGGTCGTCGCACTAGTGCTCTTAGTGCCCTTTTGGAGGCCGAACGCTTTGTCAAGGACATTGACGCGGAGCTTGAGCGATGTAGGCGCGCCATAGCTGTAGGCGCGGTCATGCCGTTATTCTAAACCTTTTCCCTATGTAGATGCCGTATGGCTTTTTATGAAAACGTTTATTTATTTGACACATGTCATTCATGCCCGAGACAATTCCCTTTGCATTAAATGCACTGGCTTTGTCAGTATAAAAAAGCGTTTTCCAGTTGCCTATTTTTCACTTGTTATTTTTGTTTCTTCACAATCAATCAAAATGGCCTCCCTGGATGGTTTGTGGGTATTAGCTCTCCCCGCTATTCCTGGCGCGTTAAAGCGTTCAAATCTTGAAAAGGAAACAAAGCGCTTACATAGTATCCTCGTGGAAACTAAGGGCTTACTCCAATCACATGAGCAACGATGTAAAGACATCCACGTGGCCCTGTCGGAACAATGTGAGACTATGGAATTGGTTCGTCGTGCAGGCGCGGATTCATATTTACGAGGCAAGGCGCGTCATCGCTATAATGAGCTCGTGCAACAGCTTTCCAAAGAAGAGGATTATGCGGAGTATGCACGGGATTCTGTGGATTTTGTCGCACAGCGCTTTGCCGAATGTGAAGCCGAGCTAGTTAAGCTGGCTAATGTTTAATATATACCGCAATGCTCTTTACTATTGTGAGAGCGTGCTTTTCTGTAGTTGACTGATTTTCTTTTTATCATAGAAAATAGCTCTTGTTTGCGTGCCTTGTGGGCTAATGTTATTGATATGTTGTGTTTGGACTATTGAAATCGTTGACATATAACGTGTTTAATGCGTTCCTTACTGGTAGGGCGCGTGCTTAGGCGACCCTCCGAGTATGTTCCGATAGTTTGATAAATAACGTAGATTTAAACAATTGGTATAACGCCCCGAGCGTATTCCAACACTGTATTGCATAATCTTTGTATAATCTTCTCTAGCATGCGGCCTTGGGTCAACTGATAAGTGCGTGGGTCTATGATAAAATTGGGCGCGTCAAGGCGTTTGTATGCAAAATTTGGTTTTGCTGATAGGGCGCGTATTAGGCAACCATCCGAGCATATTCTGATAATTGGTGTAATGCCCGGAGCATATTACAATAATGTGTTGTATAACCTTTGCATGATTTTGATAAGTGGTTCTGAAGCCATTTGAATTTTTGTTTTTGCTGGTAGGGCGCGTGTTAGGCGACCCTCCGAACATGTTTCGATAGTTGGTACAACGCCCCAAGCGTGTTTTGGATGACGTATAAATTAATCGATTGGTATAACGCCTGTCTTAGAGTGGCCGCGTATCAGGCGTACCACCGAGCGTGTTCCAATAAAAGGAAGAGTGTTCAGTGCGCTCCTGAGGCAGCGTGTTCAGTGCGCTCCTTATGGGTTTTCAGTGCCCAATCGACCAGGTGATCAGTGCCCTTGTGTTTAATCGATTTTGTTACAAGAGGAAGCGTGTTCAGTGCGCTTCTGATTATGTTTAATGCATTCTTTTGGGTTTTCGGTGCCCAGGAGATAAATGATTGACTGAAAGAAAGAGCATATATTTCTCTTATTATTATTTTTTGGGGTTTACATAAATAAACGAACGGAGATTAATAGTAGTGAGGGGCAGAAGTTACCGCCAGTGTCCTCCGACCATAACCTCTCATGCATAGTATAATTTAATCCATTTGCCATTAATCGGGGTGTCGATCTTCTCACCGCTCATGTGGTTGAGGTAATAGTAACCACTCTCTGCAACCTTTCGCACAATGTAAGGCCCGCGCCAATTTGCCGCAAATTTCCCCGCCTTGGCTTTCCTTTGCACGTGCTTTGCGATTTTTAGTACGATATCACCTACTTCGAAGGAGCGAGGTATCACCTTTTTGTTATAATGACGCGCCTTAGTCTCTCTGTAGGTTTCGGCGAATTTTCCCGCCCTCGCCCTTCTTTCTGCGAGCGCATCAAGGTGCGCGATTCTGCTTACATCGTCCGGTTCCGCGCGGCTAGCTATCGCTACTCTGGCTGATGGCACCGCTACTTCCGCTGGTAGGACGGCATCCTCTCCATATACCAAGGAGTATGGAGATACTCCTGTTGAGCTCCGCTTGGGGATCCTGTAGGCCCACAGAGCCAAAGGTAGTTGCTCATGCCAGCTTCTGTGATGGTCGTGGACAGTTTTGCTTAGGATTCTGAGCAGCGTTTTGTTGGTGGATTCTGCCAATCCGTTTCCCTGTGGGTAATATTCAGTCGACGCGTGTTGCTTTATATGGTATTTGGCCAACAAGTCTGCCACCTTCTGATTGATGAATGAAGTGCCGTTGTCTGAGCGAATGATCATTGGCGCGCCGAAATGACAAATGATGTATTCTTTGATAAACGCGGAAACGGTTTCTCCTTCGTAGTTTCGCAGGGGCGCCGCCTCTACCCATTTGGTTGAGTATTCCGTGGCTGTGATTATATATTTGTGCCTCCCAGAAGATAGAGGGCTTATAGGGCCAATCAAGTCCAGACCCCAGCTGTGGAAAGGCCATGGAGCGACTACGCTATGTAATTCTTTGTGTGGCGCTTGAATGACGTTTCCATGAAGTTGGCAAGTGTCGCATTTTCTTACAAAATCCGCCGTATCCGCCTCCATGGTGGGCCAATAGTATCCACCGTCGTGAAAATGTATGAATAACTTGCGTTTTCCTTGATGTTCCATCTCATGCGCTTTGGTCATTACTGTTCGCGCTTCTTCATTACTTAGGCATCTTAGAGCGCCGTTATTAAAACTTCGCCGGTATAGTACTCCTTCACTAATGAAGAAACGCGCTGCTTTTTTCTTTATTACCAAGGCTTCTACCTCATCACCCGGGAGTGATCCATTCCTCAGATAATTTATGTACGGCTGCCTCCAGTCCAACTCTTCGATCGTGCAAACTTCCGCTGGTTGCGGCGGCGCTTGGCATTCCGTAAAATTGTTTTGTAGAGTCGCGGCTTGTGTTGCCATCTCGGGCCAGTAGTACCCTTGCCTTTGTATCCTCCTGTATAATGGAACCACTCCGGAGTGTCCACAAGTTTCCTGATGGACCTTGTCCAAGAGGTTTATCGCTTCTTGATTCCCTACGCACCGTGCTAGAGCTCCCCCTGCCATTCGGTAGTACAACTGCCCTTTGATGACCACGAAAGATTTCAATTTTTTGAATAACATCGATCTGTCTTCCTTTGGTTTACTGAGTTCTCTTATGACTCCCTTTCTCCAATCGTTCTCTTCTTCGAATTTCATCTCTCGTAACCACGTGCTAGGCAGCTCTTGCATGTATACAGTAATCGACCCTTCGTCTTTTCCATTCAAATTTATTTTCGCCGCTAATGTTGCCAAAGCGTCGGCGTGTCTGTTCATGGCTCTTCCAGTGTGCCCTAATTCTATTTGGGCGAACTTTGCCATCTGCTCCTGTACCTCCGCGCGATAGGGTGCTAGCCGTTCTTCTTTGACTTGGAATTCCCCTCCCGCTTGGCTCATGACCAACTTTGAGTCACCATGTACGTGAAGTCGTTGGAGTTTCATTTGCTCCGCCAGTTTGAGTCCTATTAGGAGTGCCTCGTACTCGGCCATGTTGTTGCTACAAGCAAAGTCCAATTTGAAAGCGAATGATAATAGCTCATTTCCCGGTGTTTCGAACACAATGCCTGCTCCCCCGTATGTCCCGTACGACGACCCATCAAAGTACATGTCCCACGCGCCTTCTTCTCCTAGTTCTGCTACTTCTCCAGGGATGTCCTCATGAACATCAGTCTCGTCGCTTCCCGGGAATGCGGCTAAAAGATCTGCAATCGCTTGACCCCTGACGCCTCGCGGTCTTTGGTAACATAACCCGAACTCCGACAGCTGGAGGGACCATCGCGCAGTTCGCCCAGTTAAGTATGGGCGTTCGGCCAGATAAACCATGGGGTTTACCGCGGCAACTACCACCGTTTGATGCGCCAAAAGGTATGGCCTTAACTTTTGAGCTGCATAGATGAGAGCTAGGCATGCTTGCTCTATGCGGGGATACCTTACCTCGGCTTTCTTTAGCAGGCGACTCACGTAATATATAGGGAAAAGCTGGTCATTTCCCAAATCTTGGGCGAGGAGCGCTCCTATCGCTTCGGTCGTGTACGCTAGATAGAGATGCAACCGCTTGCCTGGTATTGGGGGACGAAGGACTCGCGGGCAAGTCAAGCATCGTTTTATGTTGTCGAAAGCGGTCCGTTGGACATCTCCCCATTGGAACGCGCACCTTTTCTGTAGCAATGGGGTAAAAGCGGCCATCATCTGGGCGAGGCCTGGTATGAACCTCCTAATGTAAGATATTTTCCCTAAGAAACTTTGGAGCTCCTGTATGTTAGAAGGGCTGTCCATACTAAGTATTGCTTGCGCTTTCCCTGGATCCACTTGGATTCCCGTGCTGGTAACCACGAAACCCAAGAACTTGCCCGACGTGACCCCAAAGGCACACTTTAGGGGATTCATCTTAAGTTTGTACTGCCTGCAACGCTCGAACACCGTCCGCAAATGGTCGATGTGGTCTTCCCTCTTCCGGGATTTGACCACAATGTCATCGACATATACTTCAACTTGCCTATGAATCAAATCATGAAAGATAGAAACCATGGCACGCTGATAAGTTGCCCCCGCGTTCTTCAGCCCAAAGGGCATTACCTCGTAGTAAAAACATCCGAACGGTGTTTGGAATGTTGTCATGTGTGCATCAACAATGTCCATTCTAATCTGGTTGTAGCCACTGTAACCATCCATAAATGAAAACATTTGGTGGTTACTAGTCGCGTCTACTAGCATGTCAATATTCGGCACGGGGAACTCGTCCTTTGGACAGGCTTTGTTCAAGTCTCTGTAGTCCACGCAGCAGCGGATTTTTCCATTTTTCTTCATTACTGGTACAATGTTAGCTAACCATGGCGCGTTCTTTATAGGTTTGATGAATTTTGCCGCCACTAGCCGCTCGATTTCTTCCTTTATTGCCAACGCCACATCCTTATGAAAGGTACGACTTCTTTGCTTTACGGGGCGTGCGTAAGGGAGAACGTCTAGAGAGTGCGCAACTAACTCCGCGTCCAACCCTGGCATTTCGCTGTATGTATAGGCAAAAACGTCTCTATACTCCTTTAATAGTTCGACCATTCTTCTCCGTTCTTCCTTCCCGAGGGACGCGCTAATTTTGATTAGTCTTTCTTCTTTATCACCAATGTCTACTTCTTCTACCTCGTCTAACGATGGTATCTCTGGGGGTTCCTCTACTGGTAGCGACTCTGCCGTCACTTCTTCTTCTTCGTCGGGAGATGGTGTCACCTGGCTTGTAGATGCTTCACACAATTGCTCGGGTGGCAGCATCTCCGCTGATTGCTATAATCTGTAAATGTGCCCTCCACCCTGAGTAGTGAAGCGATGAAAACGAGGCTCTGATCCCATCTTTGGCCTTTTGGTGCCTGCTGGCGCCCCTAATCTCTCGGCGCTAAATACAGATGCCTTCTCTTCAACCTTCCTCTTCTCTTTAGGTATCTCCAAACGAGCGGGATCAAAGACCGAAACTTTATTCTCCTCTTCCCATTTTGGTAAAGGGATCGTCCGGGACAGACCTATCACAGCCGTTTCTCCCTGCCCCGCTGGCTGATAAAAGACCGCTTCCGCCATATATGCTTCCTCGGGACCGAAAGGGTTGTTCGTGGCTGGTATTCTGTATTCCCTCCCCCCGATGCTAGTTTTGATGCATTGATGGTAGGTGGACGCCACAACATGGTGATCGCGTATCCATCCGCGCCCTAGAAGTAGGTGAAACGAAGTGTGATCGTCTAACACGTGAAAGGGCGCTGATGCTTTAATCAGCCCGATAGACACAACAAGGCATATTATTCCGATTGCCTCTTGAGTATGACCTCCGAAGCCGCGTACCACTGTTTTCCGTTCTCTGATATCCTCCCTTGGTATTCCTAGTAAATCCAGAGTGTGTACCGAGACAAGGTTCAGTGACGCCCCTCCATCGATGAATACTCTTCTTAGTTGCTGCTTATTGACAGTCGCAGTGAGATACAAGGGGCGTAGGTGCTCTCCCGGGATACATATATCGCTATCGTCAAAAGTAATCCTTCCCCTTGAAGCGCCTGGTGACCTGCCGCTATGGCAGCGATTGCCTGAGACGCTTCCCTGACCTGGTCTTCGCTGAATTCGAGGGAGTCGAAGAATTGCTGTGCAATGACGGTTTTGGAGAATTGGAAAGCGACACTATTGGTCCCCTCGAAATCCTGTTTTCCACCAGATAATTCGCACGCCTCTTCCTTGGATTCTTCCCATGCTGCCCACCCCTCGTCCCTAGGGTCATGGGAAATCATCATGACGTTGTGGTTAGGCAAAGGATCCTTGTCTACTCGTTGTCGTCCGAGGTCTATCTCCCCGGCCCTCTCTTTTTTACAAAACGCATTTCGTACCCCATAACAATCAAGTGTCGAGTGGTTTACCCTCCTATGAAAGTGGCAGTATCGTTCATGAGCTTTATTGACAGTGTTTATGTCTACGACAGCGGGCGGTAAGTTAATTTCTCCATTAGCGGCCCATTGGTCGACGAGATTCTCGATTTGCTCTTTTGTGCAAGGTATGGGCGCTGGAATAGGACGTTGACTGTTAGAATTATTTCCACTTCGTACTCCTTGTGGTGCGGCGCCTTGATATGGCTGGACGGGGCTTGTCGCTTATTTCCCGGAGCGGGTCCACTGCTAGTAATCGCCGTGCTTAATGAATTAACGGAGTTGTACCACGTCTGCTCCATCTTCGCCTGCTGAAAAATCCCAAGGCAATCTGATAACCGCGCCGCAGCCTCTTCTAACTCTACAAAGGTTTGGAATTGGAAATTGGACAAAGCGAAGCGTAAGGTGGCGGTCATTTTTCCAACGCAGATTTCAACCAATATGTCTTCTGGCACTTCTTCGCTTAACTCGAGCGCGTGGCTCCGGAACCTCGTGATGTATTTCATAGGGTCTTCATCGACTCCCATAGTTGTCCGTGCTAAATCGACCGATGTTACTCGCCTTTTTGCAGAGAAAAACTTTTTGAGAAATAAGCGCGCCATCTCCTCCCATGTCGCTATACTTCCTGGTTTCAAATTGTCATACCATGTGTATGCGACGTCGGACAACGATTTCGAAAACTCTTTCAGGCATAGATTTCCGTCCTTTGCGTGCTGATTCATCGCCGAGAGAAAACGACTCAAATGCTCTCGTGCGTTCCCCTGTCCTGTGTACACCTTGAACTTGGGCGATGTATAGTCATGCGGGAACTTGTAAGCAACTACCTCTTTCGTATAAGGGGGGTCCAGAGAACTATACCCATGGTCTTGCTTTTCCACTCGGTAATGCTCTTCAATATACCTGGCTAGGTCTTCCTCTGAGATCTTCCCAATTGGTGCGCTGGGTCCTTCTCCCTCTTGCTGAAAACCCTTGGTGAACGTGAGTTTTGTTCCTCCGGCGGTTATTCCGACCAAATTTGGCTCATCAAAAGTTCTGGCGATCGGTCCGGCATCTTCTTGCAAAGACACGCTCTCCTTCTGTTTAATTAGCGTCATCAAATGCTGTTGTTTTTTCGCCTAGGTTGCGAATTCTTGTCGCATTTCCTCCAAACTCGTGTCTTTTGCGCTACTAGCGGTAAGTGGTGTAGTTCCCTTGCCTCCTTGCGCCGATGCCGCGGGTGCGTCTACGATCCCTACATATACTTTTTTAATTCTCTGCGTGTCGTCGGTATCGCTGTCCACTGGCTCGTGCTCTATTAGGACAAAATCCTCGCCTGGAATGGGGACTCGCTCTGCTTTTCTTTGAGGCGCGCTCATTGCATCTAGCGCTGGTTGCATTCCGCTGGACTCGAAATCGGTCTCCCGGTGTGGTCGCCAATGTAAATAGGGTGATATTCTCAATCCGATCCGAGTCACAGAGGTAACAGTCTGATTTATCTCATTTCTTCCTCTCTCAAATGTGTGGTCTTATCTTTCTCTCTCCAAAAAAGCCTCCTCTAATGGTTCTCTTAGGATCCTATTTATAGAGACTCTCTTTTATTCTTGGGTTGCCATGTGTCCTCTTGATTACTTATTAACATAATTGCCATTCCTTACTTCTTAAACATCCAAAATGCCTAGACCCAAGCCCAACTAATGGACTCAATTAAGTATGTATCAAGCCCATTGGGTCCTAGTGAACTTGGGTCATCCACACTACTCTCAAATTCTAATTAAATGCATGGCTAGCGACGGAGAAGGAGATGATTCAACAATTATTTACAAGAGGAGGAAAGGAAAGAAAAAATCAAACTCAAATAAGGATAAACCCCGTGAAGAAGACGAACCACAACCGGAGGTAGAAATTGACGAATCTTTGGCGCAAATGCAGAAGTAAGTTACTCCAATCACCTTTGCAATTGTTTTGAATGTACTTTGAATTGATTTGATAGGTTAGAAACCGTCAATCGAATTTACAGCATGAAATCTCGTCACACTTGTTATACATTCCATGACGATTTTTCACTTTTAGAAAAAAAAAATTAAGAACAATCGTTGAGATGTTCCACCAAACTCTGACGATTTAGTCACTGCATATTCAGTTTCGTAGTTTTGCATGTCTTGAATCGTCAGGTAATCATACATTTCCTTGACGAGTTTCTGCTAAATCGTCTCAATATTGTCCCAAACCATGACGAGTTTAGACCTAAAAATTTTAGGTGTTGTCCAGTTTTATGAAAAACTCGTAATGCTTTACCTTGACGATTTAGGGTAGGGCTGAGTGAAATCGTCATACATTCGTGAAATTCCTTGACGATTTAGTAGTTCTGGTGAAAATCGTCGTATAGTCTTTTGTTTCCATGACGATTTACTGTGTCAGTTACTTGTTAATCGATTTGTTTTGTGTATGTCTTAAGGTTAGAGAAGAAATACCACCCGAGGGTTCAAAACCAAGTCTTCATATTACCAGATAGCGACCCGTGATAATCTGTTCAAACCACGACGACTCTAACAACCTGTTTTCAAACAGCTGTTAATACACCTACACTCGTCATGGTCATGTTGTAAATCATGACGATTTTTTCATAATAAAATGTAGTCTTCATGTAAGTTATGCAAAATCCATTACGATTTAACTTGTTTTTTGGCAGAGGGGTGATTTTTCTCAAAGCTAAATCGTCAAGATTTTACTACATAGTGTGACGATTTAACATGTTTTTTTGGCAGAGAGGTGACTTTTCTCAAAGCTAAATCGTCAAGATTTTATTACATAGTGTGACGATTTAGCTTGTTTTTTTGGCAGAGGGGTGATTTTTCTCAAAGCTAAATCGTCAAGCTTTTATTACATAGTTTGACGATTTCGCAGTATTTTCGGACATTTTGAATCCACTTCTTAGACATAAATCGTCATGGTACTGTAAAAACCATGACGATTGTTTTACTCTGTGTACATCTACACGCGGGGTCGTCATGGACCATCATATTTCCTTGATGATTCTTCAAATCGTCATAGTTTTTGTACTTTCTTTAACGATTCTGGGTATGAAGCAATTGGGTTGAGTTGATTTTCGACGAATTTAACATTCAAATAAGTCTTCCCATAATTGTTTTGAGCTTTGAGGATCATGTTTGAACATTTTTGAACACAAACACAAATGGTGGTGGCGGTGGTGGAATTGAAGACGACGGTGGTGGTGATAATGGAGGTGGTGGTGGTGATAATGGCTAACTATTTAATCGTAGGATGATTTTCTAATTAATAATCTAATATTTTTGATAATCAATAATCTAATTTGCTAATCCCAATTACAATCTTTAATCATAATTATGGTGTATAAGGGGTTTTCTAGATTACTTCATTATAACCCTATTTTAGAATTTAGTGCTCGCCCTTATTAAAAAAGGGCTCGCCCTTAAATTAGCTAGGAAAAATTTCTCTAGCAAAATCGAGGAGATAACTCTTATAGTCGTTGACTTTCTTTTCTCTTTCTCTCTCCTCCTCCCTTCTCCAAAAGTTAAAGAAACTTTTAATCTTCTTCCTCCTTTGCTCAGATCTAGTCCTCTAGGGGCTAGATCTGAGCAAAGATTTTTTAATTTTGTAGTTAGTATGTTGTTTTCAATAAAATATTCGCTATTAGAGCGATTTATCTTCGCCATTAGGGCGATTACTTTCTTCGCTATTAGGGCGATTTTTTCTGCAATATTTCTATTGCTTTTATTTTTCTTTGTTGGTGTTCGATCTATAGGTTTATCAAGTACGATGGCGATCTCCAGATACCAGATTTCCCAAATCGCCGGTCAAGATGTTGGGCAAAATACTCCTGTTCTAATGGAGCATATCTTAATGAAGAAGAAGAAAAACAATCAAATGGTCGGGTTATCATCCATTGAAGACCATCCCCTCTCCGATTTAATCGGTTTTATTATGCTTGTCTTAGGTAGTTCTATCGATTTTCCTTCTCTTTTCCTTGTCGGATCTCTCGATTATGTACTGCAACAAGTATGTTGTTCTTATTACTTTATAATTCTTGATGTACTTGATCACTATGTAACCTTGATTTGACATTATTAATGGAAAATGAAGGTTTTTTTATCAAAATAAATAAAT
Organism: Papaver nudicaule; assembly: GCA_023529015.1. Classification (NCBI taxonomy): domain Eukaryota; kingdom Viridiplantae; phylum Streptophyta; class Magnoliopsida; order Ranunculales; family Papaveraceae; genus Papaver; species Papaver nudicaule. The sequence goes on from JAJJMA010235540.1 coordinate 40,051, forward strand.
AAAAAACTCCTATAGTCGTTAGATTTTAACACACCTAATGAAGTCTTAATTCTATTAAAATTGTAACAACGAAACATTCTAACAAGGGTAAGATGTTAATGTAGCCGGTAGAATAGGTACCGTGTATTAGGAATAAAGAATGGCGTGGATATTACGGCCAGGATCAAAGAGGGGCATTATTGTTTGGGTCTAATTAAGGCCCAGCCAAAAGTACACAATTATTATTTATTATTTTTATTTTTTTTTGTTCTGGACTTATTTTTATTTGGGGATGTGGTGATTAAATGGGGATTGTGGTGGTCAGAAAGTCGTCATCGTTTTTGCTTCTTACTGTCACGACTCCAAGAAAGTCTTCGTTATTTTTCTTTTTGTGTGACGACATTTTTAGCACCACAGTCCCCATTTAATCATCATAGCTCCAAACAAATCAGGCTTGTTCTCTAAGAGCATCCACAATCGCGACCAAATAAACCAAACTAGTGTGAGTGTAGAAAATACCTCCACCCTATGAAAGCATCCTAGGGGAGAAGTTGTATGGAAAGGCAATATCAGAGAAGCAGAGAATCATCTATGGTGAAGGTCGGCGACGTAAGCAGGGAAAGACAGAAGTGTGGCATAGTGTGGTGAAATCAATGACATCGAATGAAGTATGAATCAGCGAAGTTGCAAGGGCGAACAAAGAAAACGTCACGATCTGGTGGGTGAGAAGTGGTTGAGCATTTAAGACAGGTCAGAACGGATCTATTGTCAGAGTTGACTCATTGACTCAGTGGAAGACGCGTCATCAATCCTTATCCAAATATAGGTATGCTCGTCGAATAGGAAGAAGTGATGATTTGTATCGCCGACATGACATGTCGGCGAATAGATACAAAATAGTGTCAGAAATGTCTTTATCCTAATTATTAGATTTAACCCATAATGTAAATCGCCTCTAAAAGGCGAGGGTTGAGTGATTTTAATCTGGTTTAGGGAGAGGAAAAGAGGAATTTACCTTGTTGCTCTGTCTAGCCCAACACTAAGTGAGAAATATCATAGAGTTACACAGTGAGTGATTATTAATAAGGTGAGTGATGTAATCATACTATCCTAGTGGATTCCCTTGGATGTAAGCCTCATTAAGGAGGACGAACCAAGTAAACCTTGTGTCTGGTATCTCTAACTTTCCTCTTTACTTTGTTATACGATGCTTTACATGTTATGGTGTTTAGTATGAATGTCATACTTGGGTGTACTGACAGTTACATGTTGGCGCTAGAAGAGGTTTTGAACTTGTTTTTTCAGAATTTTTCTTCATTACTCGTTAAGATTTACCTTGATTTTTGCTTAGATAACATGTCTAGGGGTAAAATTGTCACCTTTGCTCTCTGTCTCCGTGAAATAATGATGTTTTTGGTATGTTCTTATTCACAAAGTGAAAAGAGGTTATTTTTAGTAAGATTTTGCATCGGATGGTGATACATCTCTGTAGAATATTTCCTTTTTGAGTGAATTTTAGCTTTGTAGATACCATTTCCAGCTTGTCCTTCGGTCAAATGAATTTGGTATGGTGAGACTTTGTCTGTATAGTTAATTTGTGTATAGTCTGTCTCCACAAATACTTCTAGCCACTTGGATGATTCTATATGCATCTTGTGGTACTAAAACTTAGGTTGTCATGTTAAGTTATTAGATGCATTCGTTTTACTTTCAACTTCTAGGCTCATGATAACATGATACCATTGCTTTAAGGGTTCTGTCATAAAAATCTCGTCGTACGATTTTTGATCCAAAAAACGTTAGTTGTTCATGATTTAGGTTGTTTTTGGGTTCATCATAATTTTAGGGTATATTTTCATTTTAGTCCCTGCTCACTTAACTTAGGTCACATTTTTCACGCAGTACAGTTCTGCCTGCCATTTTTGTCACATACTAGGTCATATTCTGAAAAGTTTCCCAACTACCTCCACTAATTTATTTTGGCATTTACTAACAGTACGATCAGGTTACTACTGTCAGGGAGTGCGTGTGTTTTGTCTTGCAGATATTCAGCGAATGGGTACTAAGAGTAAGGGCAACCAGCCGTCGACGAGTACTGTTCCAAAGTCTTCGACGAAGGATTTGCAGTTGACAGCTGCTAGTCAGCATTACACCAGGAGAAAAGGTGGTGGAATGCAGCCTCCAGGCATAGGAAATTCTTTCTTGAATGGAGAATAACTTCAGCAACCCCATGTCCAGCAGCCAAACAATCAGGAGAGGGTAGATGTGGAAGACGAGACCGACCTTGATGAAACAGAGGCAATGGGAGAGAACAGCAATCAGATGCAAAACAAGGGTAAATGTGGTGATACGAGTGTTGTCGATGAAATTCCTAAGAAAACTACAGAGACTCAGAATATTGTCGGCGATCAGCCTGTTGTTGTCGGTGGAATTCCAAGAGCAGTCGACGAGACTTGAATAAGCCCATAGACATTCCGAGGGAGAATGCAGGTTCTATCAGTGCTACAGAAACCATGTTACAGAAGTTCCTAGAAGCAAGTACTAAGAATCAAGCACAAATGCAACTGCAAATGCAAATGGTTCTTAAGAGTAACAGAGAGATAATGAAAGAAAACAGAAGGCTTGTACTGAACCAGAGCAGGAGTCGGGCATCCCAATCTCAACCTATTATTCATTCTAGGAAAACTAGAGGAAATGACGGAAAAATATCCAGTTCGGCGAAGAAAAGGGGCAAAGAGTGGGAAGTCTGAAGAGTCAAATAAAGCTGATGAAAACTTCGATTTGGAGCACGACGATGGAGTGGATGACGATGTAAGAAGGGAGTTACGCCGATTAAGGAAACAAGTGGCGTCCATGAAAGATTCGCAGAAAGATCTTAAGTTAGCAAAAGTAATATCAGTGGCAAAAAAGTCACCTTTTACGCACAAACTTTCCACTGGGTATATATCCCGAAAATTTGTTATGCCGCCATTCGCGTCAATCTTTGATGGAACAGGAGATCCATCTCAGCAGTTGAAAAGTTACAAGCGATATTTATAAGCATGGACTAGTTGGGATACGATAATGTGTAAGACATTCCCTGCCACACTTAAAGAAGAGGCACTGGCCTGGTTTGATGGTTTGGAAGCCGAGTCAATTGGTACATTCAAGGAGCTAGAAGCAATATTTTTGCTAACCTACATCCAGAATAATCAGAGTTGAACAGGGGTGGAAAAACTGTTTGCGTGCAAGAAGAGACATTCGGAGACGTGCAAGAGTCATATTACAAGATGAAGAAAACCCAGCAGCGAAGTTGTCCAGAAGTCTCCGACAAGGACAAAATTCGAGCTTTTATTAGCTCCATGGAGTCGAATGGTCCAATGTTCAAACCTCTGTTCTGGGATACTCCAAAAGACATGAAGACGCTACGAGCTAAACAAAATGAGTGGATGAATTTTGAAGATATTCAAGAAGAAGAACTCCGACAGAAGAAGGAGAAGGCGAAACAACTTCATTCTATTAACAATTATTCCCCTGCCGAGCAAGAATAAATAAAGAGAGAATGGTTCAAAATGGAACAACAACGACTAGCAAAAATTCCATCTTCGGCGATTGCAGTTCCAGAAACTTCGCAGAATCAAGCACATGATCAGTCTAGCAGTGACCAGCAATGGAGTTCAAATAAGCGAGATAACTACGACAACAGAGATAGACAAGATAACATAGGAAGAAATAATGGCAGAAGTGGACGTGACAATCGGCGATCTGGAAATGGAGATAGGAGATATAACAACGACAATAGAAAGTTCGACGAGCGCAAAGGAAGTCAGCAAAACTTTCAAGATGTTACCCTTCAAAGCTTCGTATTTCTTATACTGATGCTTGGGGACAGATTGAGAATTCCAACTGGAGAGACAACATTCGATATCCTTATAACATGGGAAATCCTCAATATCCTCCGACAAATACCACTATGTTCTGCCAATTCCATCAGTTTCACGGCCATTCTACGGAAAATTGTACTTGAGTACAGCGAGAAGTGCACAGATTCATTCGCCAGGGAAAATTCCAGGAGTTTCTCGAGTTGGCACCACCACCACCAATTATGGTACAACCAATCCAGGATGTCCCAATACCAAACGTGTTCGAGGTGAAAGTTGAGCGAGACCTTATGAAGTTAGATTGTTTCTCTATAGTGCATTCAAAAATTACTAGAGATGAATTTCATAAAAATGTTTTGTCAAGAGTACATAAAAGTGATAGAGAAGGGAGGGAAATATGTAGTGTCGCCGTCAAACAAGCACCGTTATTGGATTGGACGAAAGATCATGTGTGTTTCTCTGTTGAAGATGTGCCAGCTGAAGAAAGAGGTCATAATGATCCTTTGGTTCTGACAATTCAAATGGGGAAATTCAAGTTTCCCAGAGTGCTTATTGACCCAGGGAGTTCGGTGGACATTCTTTTTCATTCAGCTTATCAGGCCATGGATTTAAAGGATTTGCCTATAGAGTCGCTGGTGCCGTCGAAGTATAATATTTATGGATTTAATGGGACTGCCTCTAAACCCAAAGGTGAAGTTACATTAAAAGTGGCCACATGTAAAGAATTTATCTTAGACACTATGTTTTGTGTCGTAGATGTTGACTCGCCGTATGATGCCATTTTGGGGAGACCTTGGTTACATAGTCTGAAAGGGGTTCCCTCCACTTACCATGAGCGTCTGAGATTTCCAACACCTAAAGGAGTCACAGAATATATTGGAGACCCATCTGAGGCAAAGGCTTGTAATAAAGTGGATGTTAAGATGCGTGAAACCAGGAAAGCAAGGTTAAAGGACAAACAAAGACAAGGGAAGGAAGTAGGGCTGCATAAGAAAACCGACTAAACCGAAAAAACAGGACCGAACCGAAAAACCCGAACCGAACAAACCGAGGTTAAGGTATAGGTTTCTATTCCTAGAACCGACTGTAAATAGGTTTAAGGTATAGGTTTTGTATGTCGGTTAACCGAAACCGAACCCTATAAAACCGATAAACAGCGGTCGTCCATCTGATCTATTAAGATCTAATCCTCGTCGTCTATCTTAGGTATATATGGATACCTAAAAAACATATCTGAGACTAAGTTTAGTTTCCATCGATGACTGAGAGAAGATAACATCCTACTGTATGAGCTATTACCCCCATCGATGACTGAGAGAAGATAATTTTTGTTTCATAATCTGTACTGCTGGTTTCTTAATCGCCGGAGGAGTATACTGGTTCATATGTGGTTTTGGATCAGTGGAAATAGAAGGAAAAAGAGCTGTAGATCTATCAGGAGGATTAATATCAAGAGAAAAAGTTGAAGATTAGTATAAACAATATTGGTCGTTTTTCTTACCTCAATATCAGATCTAACCTTTTAATTTTGTTACTGATATTTAAGAATGGGGTCAATCTTTGCATTTCAATTTTCAATTCCTGGTAAATCACATAAAGATGCAACAAGATTACATGAAGAAATGGTTGTAGATCTGATCAAAGTTAAGTCTGGTGATAAAGATGTGATAGTCTTATTTTGATTCAAGGTGCTGGTGCTGGTACTGGTGCTGAAAAGAAGGTAGTAATATAGAAATCTTTAATTTTGATTTGATTGTGTTGTTATCAGTTGATTTTAGTGAGTTTGAAGTCTTATTTAAGTTTTTTTTTTTTTTTTGTTATAACTTGAAGTTTACCTTCGATGATTACGGGTGTATGGTCAGAGGAAAGAGAGTTACAGCTTGAGGATCACAAATCTAATGAATCTCTGATTTAGGGGTTTTTTTTGTCACAACTTGAAAGAGAGTTACAGTTCCGGAAATTATTATCAATTGATAAAGATTTTTGATTTTGAGTTGTTTCTTTTACCTCTTTGTATGAGTTTTCTCATTTTTGGTGAAATCTAATGAATCTCAGGATCACAAATAAAAGAAGATAGATGAAATTTAGTTTTGATTTTGATTTCGCTGAAATCTAATGTTTCATTGAATGGTTATCTTTTTACGAAATTGCCATTCGTAGAACCGAACCGAACCAATCCGAAGGAAAACCGAACCGAGGCCGAACCGAATCAATAAGTTAAGGTTAAGGTTTTGGTTTTAGGAACCGAACACCCTTCGGCTTAAGGTATAGGTTCAGTGAAAAAACCGAACCGACCTTGTGCAGCCCTAGAAGGAAGTCCTCAAAGACCAGGAGATTAAGGAGCTTGGCGCCGATCCATCAAAATATGTCCACTCTGTGAAGGAAGGAGAAAGTTCGGCGAAGTCCGTGACAGCGCCTTTATAGCAATTAAATGAACCTTCGCCGATGGGAGAGCCTGAATTGCATTTTACTGTTGTAGAGCCTACCAAAGATGTGAACATCGGCGAAGTGGATGATCCCAAGATGGTAAAAATTGGTACGTTGCTAAGTGAAGAAGAATCGCTACAGCTAGAGGCTTTGCTGAGAGAATATATTGATGTTTTTTCTTGGCGAATGGACGAGATGCCGGACATTGACCCAGAATTAGCATGCCACGGACTAGACATTGATACAAAGGGTAGACCTTTCAAGCAGCGAATCAGAAAATTCGCTCCAGCATATAAGGATGCAGTGGAAGCTGAGATAGACAAAATGAGAGCTTCGGGCATCATCATACCAGTGCAATATCCAGAATGGACAGCGAATATGGTGGTAGTACCAAATAAAAACAAGGGAGTACGAATCTGCATTTACTTCAGCGACCTCAATAGGGCTTTTCCAAATAACAGTTTGCCTTTTCCCGAGTATTGGCCAGACTGTGGATGCTACGTCAGGACATGAATTATTATCATTCATGGATGGTTATTCAGGATATAATCAGATACCCTTGGCGGAAGAAGATCAGCGACATACGACCTTCTTTTCAACTAAAGGATTATTTTGTTACACAAGAATGCCCTTTGGATTGAAAAATGCTGGCGCTACTTACCAAGAGATGGCCCAGAAGATGTTTATAAAATGGATTGGGAGAACCATGGAGGTTTACGTCGACGCTATGTTAGTGAAGAGCAAAGTGAAGCAGACTCATGTCCAGGACCTTAAAGAAATATTTGATCATATGTGAATCACTAAGTTGAAAATAAACCCAGCAAAATGTGTTTTCAGCGTTACTTCGGGGAAGTTCTTGGGGTATGTTGTCACAAAAAATGGTGTTGAAGCACACCAGGCGAAACTCCAGGCTATCAGAGACAAGCCCTCTCCTGTGACAGTGAAAGATGTTCAGCGACTCAATGGAACTCTAGCTTCGCTCAATAGGTTCATCTCAAGGTTCTCCGACAAATGCAAGCTCTTCTTCAATATCCTGAGGAAGGGAGAAAAATTCAATTGGACTGAAGATCATGAAGCTGCTTATCAGGGCATTGAAAGATATCTCGCTACTCTACCAGCTATTCAGCCACCAGAGCACGGCGAAGAACTCATGGTCTATCTTGTTGCTATTTCAGGAGATATCAGTGCTGTGTGAACTAAAGGTGGAGAAACGCCGATATATTACATTATTAGAACTTTGCTAGGAGCTGAAAAGAACTTCACCAAAATTGAGCAGTTGATCATAGCTCTGGTTTTCGCATCTCAGCGTCTTCGCCCTTACTTCTATGCTCATCCCATTACTGTCTTAACTAAAACTCCTATTGAGTCTATTTTGCATAGCTCCCAGAGGGTATGGCGAATTGCCAAATGGAATACTCAAATTGAACAATTCAGCGTCAAATACGAAATTCGCACAGCTCAGAGATCTCAGGTCATTGCCGATTATCTTGCGGATTTCCCAATTGAGGAGAAGGAAGAAGTAGAAGAAATACCATTCATGCACGATAAGCGAGACAATGAGGTTCGAGAACTATTGAAAAGCAGTCCTACAAGCTGGGAAGTGTATGTGGATGGTTCAGCAAACAAAGAAGGAAAAGGAATTGGTATTGTGTTCGCTTCGCCGAAAGGAGACAAAATAGTACATTCGCTAAGACTGGAATTTCCGGCGACCAACAATGAGGCAGAATATGAGGCAGTGATACATGTTATGCGACTCATCATAGAGATGGGCATCGGCGATGTAATATTGACGAGCGACTCTCAGTTGGTGATTCGACAAATTTCTGGACAATATCAAGCAACTGATGCTTCATTACGGAAGTATCTAAAACTTGCTAGGGAGTATGTGTAACAGTATAAAATCCCAAGGGTTAGATCTTAGACTGTACACCCAAATAACATACACAAACATACACCAGATAATGCATACGCAAGATAATAAAGAGTTAAGGGTTAGAGATATTTGACAATGGTTTTTACTTGGTTCTCCCTCATAAAGGAGGACTACATCCAAGGGATTCCACTAATATAAGCATGATTACAATTCTCTCACCTTGCAAATCTTCTAAGTCTGATCTCTCAACAAGAACCCTAATCTCGGCACTGGGCTAAGGAGAGCAAGTATGATACTTTTCCTCTCTCTAGACCAAACCAAGAAATGTCCAACCCCTTTCCCAAGGGTTTCTCTCGCTATTTATAGAGGATTACAAAGTGGAAAACAGCTAATACAAACAAATAACTTTCTGACACTAACTTGTCTCTACTCGTCGACACAACATGTCGCCGAGGTAGTATCTCTCCTGCTTAGTCTTGGTGGCCAAGTCTTCTTAAGGATAAGGATTGCTGACGAGGTTCCCACTGAGTTTACAAGTCAACTCTGACAATCTATCCGTTCTGACGAGTAATAAATGCTCAACTACTTCTTACCTACCTCCGTTGTGGTGTCTTTACTCTCGTTGATGTCGCTTCGCCTATCAGCTCTTTCTGTGTAACTCGCTGGTACGTCTTATAGTGGAGTGCTTCGCCCAAAGCTTCTATCAATGATTCCATACTTCTTATGAGTGACTTCTTTGGTACACCTTCGCCTTTAGGATGCTGTTACTAGGCAAAGGCATTTTCTACCCTTACATTTTGCCTCTTTCACCTCCAAGATCTCTGATCGCTGGGGATGAAACTTTCTTTATTCGCCGAAAATGCCGCGCCCACGTTCTCCACTTCTGCTTCAGTTACGCCACACGTCACGCATGCATGGGTTTCGCTTTATGACCAGTAACCGGCGTCACCGGTTCGCCTTCACCTTTTGTCCTATAACACCAGTTTTTTCTCTCTCTTCAACTTCATCTTCTCAAAATTTTCAGACTTCTTCATCCTCCAAAATCCCTCTGCAACTTCTGTACTAAAACCCTGCTGGAAAAACCTGTTGTTGTTACTTCAATCATCACTGCTTTCCTCAAACCTTGTTTTTCCCAGTTTTCCTTCTTCATAGCCTTCATTTCATTATACACTACTTTCTTGAATTCAAACTCTGCTTTTTTCGATTTCATCTTTGATCTGTTCATCTTTTCCGGCAACTCTTGCTTCTCCGGTTAATCGCTATCTCCGTTGTAACTTCTTCCGATAATCAACTCCGTGCTCATGGATTCTACTGCTCAAACTTCTTCTCGCCGTGCAAATCCTGTCGCCCAAGAGGTTGGTTCGCCATCTACTGATACTAATTCTCCAAAATCTCCTATCGCTACTAAGGTTCCACCACGACCATCCTGGAAGCAATGGCCTGAGTATTGTGCCTACGACAAGATTTTTATTCATCCCTTAACGTTGAATCACTTTAAAAGTCTGAAAAAAGCTTTAACTCCTACTACTCTAGAAGACCTCCGCTCAGCTGATCAACACCGCGAGAAGGCAGTGACTGCCTATGGTACCCTTAAAGCTGGGAAATCAGTTATGTTCCCCTTATACGATCTCGCCGACACATTCATGTATGACTTTTTCATGGCGATAAAGAAGAGCCCTTTCCAGCTCACGGCGAACGCTATACGCCTTCTAGTGGAGTGGAAACTTCGCTGGAGTAATAAGACCAACTATCCCGAATTGTTTGAGGAAGGGCGGTTTCCTCCTGAGTCGTATACTGTTGAGAATTTCTTGAAACAGTGTGATTTTCTTCCTTCGACGATTAGGGGTGAACCTTGGGCTTATCGCTTCGTCTCTAAGCGAACTTTGGAAAAGCATCAAATTATGCTTGGCGCTGTAAACAGTAAAGAAGCTTCATGTGTCACTACAGCGAGGAAAACTACTGAAGGCGGCTGGTCCAACCTGCCCTGTTGGTTAGAAGGCCCCTGGTTGCTAGGATGGTGTGACGAGGCAAAAACAATTAAACGACTGGACTTCGCCGAAGAGCATAAGCATTTCAGGCAACATGATTTTCTTCACGTGAACTGGGATGAGGAAAATCAATATCGAGGTACTGATGGAAAAATTCACATGGACTCAAAGGGCAATTGGCTGCTATTGCCCTCCGCTGTCAAGAAGTCTACTTCCACAAGGAAAGGGAAACCATCAGAAACCAAAGCTGGGGAATCTGCCAACCAGGTAACAAGTCTTTTGCATTAGAATATATATCTATATTTATCTTGGAATGTGTTTAGAAAAGCACAGCGGAAGATCTGGCAACAAACATATTAAGTCTCGCTTATTTTAAAAATATACTCGTATATTTTTAAAATATATATCTATATTTGCCTTTGTTTGTTTCAAGATCTGATAGTTGTGCCATCTTATTCGCAGAATGCTCCCGCCTTGACTCCTGAGGAAGAACTTCACCAAACACTAAAAAAGCTCAAAGCGTATCCTCTCGCCGAGAAACCTCAAGGCGAATCATCCGCTAACGTTAGCGATTCCTTGCCTCAGCAACCTGTTGTAGTGTTGCCTCAACCAATTCCTTCTCGGCCAAGGGGTACCGCCCCTACTTCAACAAAACCTCCTTCTAAGAAGCTTTCAGTTCATCTTAAGGACAAGATTACTCCTCCCAGTAACCTTGAAACCACTGTAGAAGATAGAGATGGAGATGTGATGATGACTGATCAAGATCATGAGGAAACCCGATCTGAGCAAGAACCTGGGGTGTCTACTACAGATCTTGACAAGGGTATCACTCACTTGCAGCAATCTCTTACTGCAAATGTTAAATTGACTAGTCATGTCGGCGAGGTGGAAATTCCTGGTTCTTCTCTTGCTGTCCTTACGGATTTGCACAAGATGGCTCCTGGCGATAGGCCTCCTCGGTTCCCTAGGAGGGGAAGTACTGACGAAGTGGTTAATAGACTCGCCGACTCTTTCTCCAAATTGCTCAAACTTGAGGAAAAAGATAGCTTTGACTCGCTTTATTATGAAGCTATGGTGAAGTACTCTACAACTGGTTTTGCCCCTACGAGGGATTTGTCCTCTGTGGCTCATGACTTGACTCCCCAAGAACATTTCACTATGGCCTCCATGGTGATTATTCTTCTTAATTTTTCTCTCTTCTCTTGTATATGTTTTATTTCGCTGACTGCTTTCCTTTTTTCCTTAGGGATTTCAACATTGTCTGAGTCTTATTGACACCTTTGAGGCGCAAAGTGACAGAATTAGCTTTCTGAATCGTGAAAATAAAGATCTTGAACGACAACTCCGAGAGAAGAGCGCTGATTTTTCCAAAGTGCAGGATACATATATTAAAGGTGCAAATGAGCAAGATGACATGAAAGGTAAGCTTCTCTTAATCCTTTGATGTTTTGTAATGTCAGTCTTTCTTCGTGCTTTTGACTTTCGCCGAGACCCTTAGACCTTGCCCCTTCTAAGGTCGTCGATAGCATTATGACATTCAACTGAAGCGAGCTGAAACCGAGATAGATAACTTGGCAAATGATAATGCTAATGCTAGGCAGTGCGATTTGCTGTTTGGCAAGGCCAAGGATATTAAGTGGTATCGCCGAGAGTTAGGTTATGTAAGCGATCTTAACGTTCATCTTGATCATCTTCTCAAAGCTACCCAAGCCAACTTGAAGTGGACTGAGAGCGAACGCGATAATACTCGCCGGCTAGCCGAACTTAACCGCAAACAAAAGGAAGTTGCTATCGTGGACCATACCCGAGCGAGTTCTTTGTTCCAGGAGGAAAAAATGAGAGCTTACAAACTTGCCTCACGGCTGAACCTTGTCTTCTCTGAAAGAGACACCGCCCAACAGGAAATTCAAAGGTGGAAAGACTTCGCAAAAATTCATGGTGATAGAGCCAGAGAGCTCAATGATCAGCTAATGGCCCAACTTCAGCAAGTCGCCAACGTCTCAGGCTCATCCATCAATACCAAGTTTGAGTCTCACTTAAATCTCCTTAGGGAAGCCCAAACTGGTGCTTGTAGGCACGTGAGCGAGCTAGAAGGTAGATTTCTAGGGTGCTTTTCGCTGTATCTTTGCCTTTGCCTCAGCTCTACTTCTTATTTTATTCTTCTCAGAGCGAATCAAACAGCTGGAGGGCGAGCTAGAAAGTCGAAAGAAGATTGTCGAGGATCATCAGCTTTGTACCCAAACCATTTCTGAACTTGCTGGGAAGCTTATTTATCACAATGGCTGTGAGGAAAGACTAAATCAGGCTTTGGAACAACATAGCCAGTGTCCCAACCAAATTGCTGAATTGAACCTCCAACTCCAAGATCACCAAAAGTGCCAGGCAAGCATTGAAGGCCTTAAGAGCAAGGTGGAGTATCTAGGGAAAATTCATGATGAGCTCAAGACTGATTTGAGCAAGGCTCAGAAAGATCTCAGGGATCAAGCCGCTAAGCATAACCAACAGCTGCTTTTGCTGGATTTCGTCGCCGTTCAAGATTTTGTTAACACTGAATATCCCAAACTTGATCTTGAGATTCCCGCCAAGTATATCCTTGCTCCAAAACCTCCTGTTGTGACTGAGGTTGTGGATTGTGACCAAGACGGCGAAGGTTCTCGGTCTGGCGAAGAAGAAGAGGGTGTTGAAAATTCAGGGGACAGCGCGAATGAAGATGAGGAGGAAGAAAAAGAAGAAGAGGAAGAAAATGAGGAAGAAGAGGAAGAGTATGAAAGAGAAATAGGCGATGAAGAAGTTGAAGGGGAAGAAACTAGAGATGCCCAGACATCGGGCGGCGGTAAGGGAGAAGAAGAAAAAGGAGGTGAAGAGGAAAAAGAGAAGGATAAAGAAGAGGAGTGAAACTAACTAGCTTCTTGCTACCTTTAAATGTATCTTCTTGTGTGTCTGTTATTTACACTTGATGCCTTGTAATGAACTCGTCAACCTTTGTTTTGAGTAACGTAGTGTAATGCTTTTGTTAGACTTTTCCTTTTATGACTTCAATATACTATTTTCATATTTGTCTTCAAAGACTTAACCTGCCATTGAATGAAGTCCTGTGCTTGTACAACCAACAATTTCATGCAGAGCCTAGGATAACACCCCAGCCGCAATTATTACTTGTGCCCGTCGGCGATCTATTATAAGAGTTTGGGTTGCCCAGTAGGCTGACTACACAATGGGTCTCGCCGGAGTGATGCTACGGTGGCTCTCGCCGGTAAGGTCTTATTCGCCAAACACTTACAGACCAACAAATAACACGACTGGCCTTACAGTTAGCCTGGGTCGGGCTTACCATTACAAGGAGGTTGTTCACTCAATGAAGCAAGTAAGCTTTCGTGCTTCTGGAATGAGAGCCTTTGGCTCCGATTAATTTTATAAATTAGTGGCATTATGCTTTCAATGGTGGTGCTTGGCCTTGGTACCTGATCAGGGTTATTTGATATATGGCATGTTGCCTCAATATATGGCTTTGTAGCCTTGTAAATGTTTGGCATGTTTGCCTCAGTAAATGTCTTTGTAGCCTGACGGTCGGCATTTTTGCCTCAGTGTGTTGTATTCTTGGACTATTATTTTACTATTTTAGTGAAACCGTTTGGCTTTGGATGTCGCTGTGGTTAAAGTACCCAGCGAAAAAATTGATTGACACCATAATTTGTTAACGGGGTTCGGCGCATAATAGCAAACCTACGTCCCCGGACCTATTCGCTATTGTTTTACATAAGCTAATAAGATTTCTTGGGTATTATGCCCGCCCAAGACTTCGGATTTTTACATTGTTTCTTTTAAGGATAATACTTCTTGATGAATTTGGCGTTCCAAGGATGTTCTAGCTCCATGACATGTTCATCAATCAGCACGTATGCTCCGCTTCCAGCTACTCTTTTGATTATATAGGGGCCTTCCCATACTGGTTCTAACTTCCTACATCCCTTTCGCTGAGACGGAGGAATTTCTCGTAGTACCAACTCGCCAGGTTGATATTCTCTTGGGAGCACTCGTTTGTTGTATTCTCTAGATAGACGGCGATGATAATTTTCCATATGCGTAAGAGCGATCAACCGCTGCTCCTCTAAGTCATCAAGCTTTGCTAAGATCAGGTCAGTATTTAAATTCTTCTCCCATGCCTCATGCTTTGTTGTTGGTAGAATTGTGGTTCTATAAGACCACAGAACATTATGTAAGTGTTCGCACCATGCTTTGTTGTGTGGCTCTACTCTTTTCTTCAACCCCATTCCAATAGTTTTGTTTGTGGCTTACGCTTGCCCGTTACTTTTGTGGATACAATGGAGTTGATTTTCCCAACTTGACGTTGTAGGTGGCGAGCAACTTTCTAATATTATCGCCAACCAGTTCCTTTCCATTATCAGTACAAATTTCAGCTGGTATGCCGAATCTACAAAATATATTTTCCCAAATAAAAGTAAACACTTCTTGCCCTGTCTTCTTCTTGATAGCTTTGGTTCACACCACTTAGTGAAATAATCTGTTGCCACAATTATGTATCTCCGTTGTCCTGATCCTGGAGTCAGCGGTCCAATGATGTCAATGCCCCACTTGGCAAAGGGCCAAGGGCTAAGGACTGAGTTTAAGGAAGTTGCTGGCGCTTTGATTCTTCTTCCGTACAGTTGGCACTTTTTGCATCGGCGTGCATACTCTTTAGCGTCACTATTCATCCAAGGCCAATAGTAACCTTGCATTCTTACTTTTAATGCTAAAGCTCGTTGACCACTGTGATTCCCACAGTCTCCTTCATGAACTGACTCCAGCAGCTTCTTCCCCTCTTCTCTCGATACACACCTCAACAACGGTCCAGAGAATGATCTGCGGTACAAAATTCCATCTCGAAACTCCTAGTTCGCCGATCTGCTAATGCCTTGGTGAGCTAAAATCTGTTTTCCTGGTAGCGTAAGACGATCCAAGTAATACCGTATCGGCGTTCTCCAATCTGTTTCCGCTGATTCTTCTGTGCTTGTTGCCAATACCTCCCTTTGCTCTCGTTCTTCCATCGAAGATTGCTTCACTCTTTCAATAGCTATTGAAGTAATATCAGGATTTGTCGTCATAGATGAAATAAAAACCAAGGCATCAGCGTGCCTATTATCCTTTCTGCAGATGTGACGAAACTTGATACCAGGAATCTCTCGGGCATACTCCCTAGCAAGTTTGAGATACTTCTGCAAAGAAGGTTTTGATGCTTGATAGCGCCCAGAGATTTGCCGAATCACTAGTTGAGAGTCACTTGTTAATCTGACGTCGCTAATACCCATTTCAATAAGTAACCTCATGGCATGTATAACTGCTTCATATTCTGCCTCGTTGTTTGTCGCTGGGAATTCCAACCTTAGCGAGTGGGCTATTCTGGCACCTTTCGGCGAGGTAAAAACGATTCCTATTCCTTTTCCTTCCTTATTTGATGACCCATCAACATACACCTCCCATCCTGTAGGGATACATTTTAGTAGTTCTGGCATCTTGTTCTCTCGTTCATCTAGCGAAAAAGGGATGTCTTCTTCTTCTTCAATTGGAAAGTTGGCGAGGAAATCTGCAATAACTTGAGACCGATGTGCTGTACATATTTCATATTGGACGCCAAATTTCTCAATTTGCGTGTTCCATTTGGCGATCCTCCCTACTCTTTGAGAGCTGTGCATAATTGATTATATAGGAGTTTTAGTTAGAACATCAATCAGGTGAGCATGAAAGTATGGACGCAACCGCTGGGATGCGAAAACTAACGCCAAGATTAATTGCTCGATTTTGGTATAATTCTTTTCCGCTCCTTGCAATGTTCTGCTAATATAGTAAATAGGCGTTTCTCCGCCCTTGGTCCTTACAAGCACAGCACTAATGGCGAATGGTGTTGCAGCGAGATAAACTCTGAGTTCTTCGCCATGCTTAGGTGGTTGAATCGCTGGAAGAGTAGCGAGGTACTTTTTAACACCTTGAAAGGCGGCTTCATGTGCCTCAGTCCAGTTGAACTTTTCTCCTTTTTTCAATGTCTGGAAAAATAATTTGCATTTGTCAGAGAATCTCGAGATGAATCTATTTAGTGACGCCAAAGTTTCATTGAGTCGCATAACATCTTTTACTGTCACCGGAGAAGGCATATCTATAATTGCTTTGATTTTAGCTTGATCGGCCTCTACTCCATTCTTCGTGACCACATACCCCAAGAACTTCCCCGAAGTTACACCAAATACGCATTTCGCCGGGTTTATTTTCAATTTGGTGGTGCGCATGTAATCAAATATTTCTCTGACATCCTGCACATGAGTCTGCTTCATTTTGCTTTTTACTAACATGTCGTCCACATAAACTTCCATTGTCTTACCAATCCATTTTTCGAACATTTTCTGGGCCATCTCTTGGTACGTGGCGTCGGTTTTCTTTGGTCCAAAGGGCATCCGAGTATAACAAAACAATCCTTTGGTGGAGAAGAAGGCGGTATGCTTTTGGTCTTCCTCCGCTAAAGGTATTTGGTTATACCCTGAGTAACCATCCATAAATGACAGCAGCTCATGTCCTGACGTGGCGTCTACTGTTTGATCAATACTTGGCAGCGGGAAACTATTCTTTGGACATGCCCTGTTGAGGTCGCTGAAGTCGATGCAAATTCGTACTCCCTTGTTCTTCTTCGGCACCACCACCATATTTGCTATCCACTGGGGATATTGCACTGGTCTTATGATCCCGGACGCCCTCATCTTATCAATCTCTGCTTCCACTGCCTCCTTATAAGCCGGAGCCAATTTCCTTATCCTTTGCTTGAAAGGCATAATCTTTGGATCAATGTCTTGCTTATGACATGCTATCGCCGGGTCAATAGCAGGCATTTCATTCATACCCCAAGGAAAGACATCAACGTACTCTTTTAGTAGTGCTTGTAGTTCCGCTTACTCGACTTCGTTTAATAAAGTGCCAATCTTTACCACTTTCGGATCGTTTTCTTCGCCAATGTTTATATCTCTGGTAGGTTCCACCGCCGTGAATGTAATTCAGGTTCTCCCATCGGCGCCGGTTCTTTTAATTGCTATAAGGTCTTTCCTTCAGGCTTTGCCGAATCTTCTACTGAGTTTACCGAATGCGCATATTTGGAAGGGCCAGCGATGAAGTCTTGAATCTCTTGCTCCTTTAAAACTTTTTTGCCTTGTTTTTTCTTCTCAATAATTCTGGCTTTCCTATTTTCACGCATTTGTATATCCGTCGTATTACAAGCTTTTGCCACTGCCAAATCTCCCACATACTCGGCGACCCCTTTAGGTGTTGGAAACCTTAATCGCTGGTGGTAAGTAGAGGGTACTCCTTTCAAAATGTGTAACCAAGGCCTTCCCAGGATTGCAGCATATGGCGAATCAACATCAACGATGCAGAGGGTAGTGTTTAAAAAGAAGTCATCACAGATAACAACCTTGAATTCAATTTCTCCCTTAGGCTTCGAAGCTACCCCGTTGAATCCATAGATGTTGTATGACGAAACTGTTGGCGATGGGATTTCTGTATCTTTCGCCTTCATTGCTTCGTAAGCGGAGTTAAAAAGAATGTCTACTGAACTGCCCGGATCAATAAGGACTTTAGGCAATTTGAATCTTCCCATTTGAACAGTAAGGACCAGAGGGTTATTATGGTTTCTTCCCTCAAGCGGTATCTCATCGGCAGAAAATCCCACTTAAGCCTTCATCCAATCCTGCAGAGGTTCTTGCTTAACGACGACGCTATAAATTTCATTTCCCATCCTATCTCGCTTATGCACTCTGGACAGGACATTGTCGTGGAACTCATCTCTGGTGATCTTTGAATGCACAATGGAAAAACAATCCAACTCCAACAAGTCACGTTCTACTTTTACCTCATACACGTTTGGGGCTTGAGCTGGAATAACTTGAATTGGCTGAACCATGACAGGAGGTGGTGGCGGCAACTCAAGGAATTCCTGGAATTTCCCTAAGCGAATGAACCTGTGAACCTCCTACTGCACACCAGTACAGTTTTCAGTTGTGTGGCCGTGGAACTGATGGAACTCTGGGATTTCCTCTATTATAAAGATAGCGGATGTCGTCTCTACAGTTTGAGTTCTCGATTTGTCCCCATGCATCAGTATAAGAAACACGTAACTTTGGTAAGGTGGCGTCTTGAAAAGGCAGCTGGTTGACTTTACCAAATTTACGGTTATCTCCGTTGTACCTCCTATCACCGTTCCCATTTCGCCGATTATCACGTCCACCTCTGCCATTGTTGCTTCCTCGATTATCTTGCCTGTTGTTAGGACATTGTCCGGTCAAACCCACTAGCGTTGGTATGTCAAGCTAGTTGTCAGTTTTAGGTGTCAAAACTCAATTCTTGTATTAGCCTACTAGAGTTTAGATTTCGGAATTGGGATATAGACAAAGTAGTAAAGACCTTGAAGATGAAGACTGTGAAGACAAAGAAGACATCAATTATTCTTCATCGACAAAAGGTTAGTAGGAGTTATGACTTTATGGAAATTCTTCTATTCTACTTTCTCTATTCTTTCGAAATATAGTCGACTACTTTAGTAGTGATAATAGGGATTGAGATCGTATTCTTGTCTAACGTGACCTTGTGTCATGACCAGTGTTTGCTCCCACAAATATTGTGAGTACAAGAATGAATGAGATAGATTCGGTGCCATGTGTCCATTACAATGGTTTGCTTGCAAATCGTTAGTTGGATATAGATGAATCTAAAGGAGTACTCTTGAGCAAAGAGTCCATGGATTACAGCTGAGGACGTACACACGTCTAAGTCTTGGTAAGCCCAGAACTTCCAGCGGAATCCAGAGTTGACGAAATGTGACAGGCGGACGGTTCACGAACCGGTTCGCAAACCAGAAACTCGGATTTCTTCTGAGTTCCAAAGTGACTGAACATTTCGCGAACCTGTACGCGAATCCAATGTTGGTTACTTTGCTGGTGTCGGATTTAGTGGATATTCTTTCAGAATTTCACTTGAGTCAAACTCTAAACTCCTTTATCTCTTAGGTGGACTTGTATATCACATAATATCTTTTGTGGTCCATCTAACGATCCTCAATGAGTCAATAAGATAAATATTATCTCAGGTCTGTTGGATTCTATCTTGAAGTGTTTTGAGCTAACAAAACACTTGGCAGATAAACTTAAAAAGAATTCCAATTGAGATTAATCTCTATTACTTGGTTGGCAAGTTTAGGGTTTCCTTAACTTGTGGGACAAGTAATTGATTGATTTATTCCAAAGCAACCTATCTTATTGAGTGTTATAAATAGAGGTGTCTACGGACAAATACCGCAAGCATCAAGCATACGTGAAGGTCCTTAGGGAAGGTAACGTAAACTCTTTTCACTTCGGTGAACGCTTGTTGTGGTATAGTCATCCTGTATAGGTTGCAGCTCCTCTGGGAATTCCCTACGACTATAAAAGACTTCTCTTGAGATTTGGGAAGCACAGGTAGGAGATTGAGACCATATTTGGTTAAAATCGGATTAACCTGTAACCTTGGTAACCTGATCACGTTCTTGTCTATTCCATAGTCCGTCTCTTCTGCTATACGACTATTCAAGAACTGATACGTTACATACAAGGTTGAAAGGTAGCAACGCACGGCTGCACTCGGTGTTGTAAGACCTAGTTAGCTCCAGTTATACAAGTTTCTTAAGTGATTCTTCGTGTATAACTGAGGTAGAGATAAATTGGGCATAGCTTACTCGGTTTGCTTGTCAGCCCTGATTTGTGAAGTAGATTTCCGTATGACATGGATTTAACAATCCGAAGGAAGTCAACTTGTGTGTGGTAAACTGATAGAGGACAGTTAGATCATACGTCAACAATTATGTTGCAAAGCCAGTATTGCTGACACAAGCCTTTGACATCGGTCAAAGCAACTCCTAGGCCTGTAAAGGACGTCAGCTGGGGGAATCAAGTGCGTGACGATCTGTGGCGGATCTAGAGACGTAAGGAGTGCGACAGTATCCAATTCGCTTGGAGGGCTTGAGTTGGTCTCTGCTACATCCCAGACCGAAGTCTTATAGTAGGCTAGTGTTTGTAGTCAGTTTGTACTGGGCGGTGTTCAATCTGGACGAGGTCCCGAGGTTTTTCTGCAAGGCAGTATCCTCGTTAAAAAAATCTCTGGTGTCTTGTGTGCTTTTACTTTCCGCATTATATCTCTGATTATATAATTAAAGCACCAAGTAGTACGTTATCCAATAACTGTAGAGTTTAACTCCAAAGTCCCAACTTTGTCGAGTTGATCCCCAAGATCACAACTCCAGTTATTAGAGTTTGGATATTGATTTTTGAGATCGTCCAAACTTAAACCATAAGACTCAGGAGCCAAAACGAAAAGTTGGTTGTATTTCGGTACCCCTCATTTTTCAGTTGGTATCAGAGCGGGTGAACACATTAAAGACGTAACTGTCTGTGTTTATCTAGGCTTGTGAGTCATGGATCAAAGCGTAAGAGCTTGTAACGTACCACCAAAGTTCGATGGCACAAATTACCTATGGTGGAAGACTGCAATGACTTCGTTTTTGCAAGCCCGAGACTTCAAAACTTGGGTTTCTGTCGTGAAGGAATATATACCACCAACTGTTGAAGTTGACGGTAAAACTGTTCCCAAAGACATAGCGGTTTATACAGATGTGGAAACACTCGCCGCTAAGCAAAACTATGATGGGCTTAATGCTATCATTCATGCAGTTACATCTGATCTCTTCCATCACATAGCTACATGTGAAACCTCTCACGAGGCTATGAAAATATTAAGGAACTTATTAGGAAAAGCTATTCCGGGGTAGAAGACCCTTACCAGCTTTGAAACATAATCCTGACAGGGATAAGGATGATCTAGCTGAAGTGCAATGTTTCAAGTGTCGAGGCTTTGGACACATGAAAGACGTTTGCCCTAGTAAGGAATACTTCAAAAGGGATAATGCTCTCTCCGCTCGATTCGATGATATGCCTGACCAGCATGAATTCGAATTAGATCATGGAGAAACTGCTTTAATGGCAGGGACTTCAGATGAACGATCTAAACATGATGATTTGAAAAACATTTTAATTCATCAGTTGATCGACAAGAGCGAGAACCTTGTTCAAGAAAAATATCAGTTAAAATCTGATCTTGAAAAGGTAGAAAAAACCCTTCTCCTGAAAGACAAGAACTTAAGAAATTAAGTGATGATCTCTCCTCAACTTTATCCCTATAGATAAAGAAATTAATACCCTAAAGGATGATCTCCAAAGGCTATCTGGTAGCTCAGATAAAGTAGCAGCAATGTTATTTGGTCAAAAAGCTTTTGGGAATACCAATGGATTAGGGTTCAATAGTAACACATACACCAAGAATAGTACTTTCATAATGGCTGGATCCAGTCCTCCATCTAATGAAAAACATAAAGGTGTACCTGAGAAAGCTAAACCTCAGGATAAAAATCCTTCCAAGAAATGCCAGTACTGTGGCAAATCTGGACATGTCCAGGGAAGGTGTCGGCTCCTTAAGGGAAATAGGAAAGCTGTATACAAGCTTCAAGCCGATATGGATAGAATGAACCAAGCCCTGAAGCAATTCAAGGGAGCGTTGAAAAACGTGGAAGGTTCAAGAGGAAATGACAAGGGTAAGAAAAACTCTCAACCCGAATCAGTCTCTAGCAACCACTCTACAATCAACACCCCGTGTGAGTCTAGTACTCACACTCCAACTGCTTAACCGCAGTTAGGGGATGCATCCTCACACTAAGTGTACGAGTAGAAAATCTGCATAGGTATATGATGTACTACAACCCTCAGATCTTACTCATACATACAGTAATTTAAACATGATTCATAATACAAAACCCTTAAGAACAATACCGAAGATATGTAACATAGGAATCAATCAAAAGACTAAACGCATAAAGATTCATATTTTATATCAGTGTTGTAACTACATGGATTATGATCCTAAGGAGCTAGAGGAGATACATACCTAATCCCTCTCTTGCCGCTTAGGTTACACCCAAAAGATTCCAACCCCTACAATGTTTTCCAAGCTCGCTTTATATAGGCCGAGCTTGGGTGGTTTACAGCTAATAAGACAAGGGACTCAATCGTGGTGGTGTCAGTCCCTGTCGAGTAAGGCGGTTCCTTCGGCGGTACTCCGAAGACGTCTCTGGGGCTTCGGCCTTTGAGATGAGGTCCGAATGCTTTTCTCCCGGCTCTCTTCTCAGCTTATTCGGTCTCACCTTTCTTTGGTTTGGTCCCGAGGCTTCGTTGTCACTTCCTCTGGCGCGATCTTGCTTCTTGGATCTCTGACACGTGTCCCGAGGGGTTTTACCCTCCACAGTTTGCCTCTTTCCTTTCCTGGTATCGAAGATGCAAGGAGAGGAAATTCTCTTTTTAGCCACCTCTTCCTTACCAAGTATCCCCACTACTTGCCAGATGCGAGTTTTTCGACACGTTCTTCCTATACTCGAGGATTTCGCGGCTTTTTACCTTCTGACTGGTAGCACCGGTTCCTCTTTCACTATTTAAGTTTTGGTTCTCCCCCTAAAAATACCTTAGCCTTTTCGTATCCATCTTCCTTGGCGCCGACGTCTTTTTTCCGTGAAACCTCTTAATTTGCAACTTTGTATCAGGCGTTCTATCCGCGCTTTCCTTCATGACCCATCGTTTTACTTCTCTTATTGTTTCATAAAGTTGATTTCTTTTGAACTTTCCCATCTTCTTTTCCTCTGACTCGAATTGCCTCTGCAACTTTCGGTTGCCGGCGGGGTCATTTTTCTTTTCCTGTCTTTTCTTTCTATGTCATCTTCTTCTAAGGTGGATGCCCTTGTCCTAAAGATGAAAGGTATGAACTTCAAAGAAGAGGGCTTTCAGATTGAAGCCATTAACTCTCCTAGATTGACTCCAGAGCTGGTCGAGGAATATCAATGTGGTGAAAACAAACTCTTGGTGACATTCCATCAAATGTCTGCAGGGCTACTTCCTCCTCTTTACAAGCCTTCCAATCCTTTGTTTCTTCGCATCCTTTGCTCTCTTCCTAAACCCCGAGGGGTGATGCAGCTGACTTGCAGCTCCATTTACCTTATCAATCAGTGGGTTCTTCGCTCCGAAAGTAATTTCCCTGCCGGATCTACAGCGAGGTTCTATTTTACTGCTGAGAATTTCTTTAAGCACTATGAACCCTTTTTAACCCTAGACAACGAATTTGCTCCTTGGGGGGTCAGCTTTCGGTCCGTGGAAGGTAGCGAAAATATCATCCCTGGGTCCCTGGGTTACTCTATGGATGAAGACTGGTACTCGGAACCTATACTCCTTGAAGGTCCCGTACTCCGAGGCTGGAAGGACTCTGGCCGGTTCTTCCCTCGGACCGAGTTTGATGCAGGACATGAGTTTCGGACTCATCATTTGTTCTCTATTCATTTTTCTGACGAGGATAAAAGGTTATCTCGCCCGTCTTCGGGGAAGGGTAAGGGTATTTTCGTGGAGCCTTCGGGCAGCTTAAAGCGTTCCCGAACGGATGAGGAGACTATGCAGCAGGTAACAAATATTTTCTTACGTTTTTCCCTGAAGTATTCATACTTTCCTCTATTTGTTTCCTGAGTAAGACGGGTCCTTATCTGCAGGGAAAGTCTTTAGGTGCCTTAAACCTCAGCCATGGTCTGATGGATTTTGAATATGGGGGAAATTCGGAGGTTCCGCAGCCGTTGAAAAATTCTGTTTTTCAAAGGATTCTTAGGGGAGTTAAGACCGGACGTCGTCGAATTGCCACGAGACCCCTGAAGGAATCTACGAATGATGGGAAGAAGGTATCAGCACCGAAGGCAACTGAGACGGTTATCAAGGAAGTGGGTGCCCTGAATCCTTCCGTTACTTTGCCCATTACCACCATCGGTGCCTCTGCCTCAGCTATAGTGGGTCCTATAGCTGCTGACACTGGTGCTGCTTCGGGCGTTGCCCTTACGAGTTCTTCTATGCCGAGTGCTACCATCGGTGCCTCTGCCTCAGCGATGGTAGTGTCCACAAATGCTGTTGCTGAATCTTCTGTGCTTTCATCAAAGAAAGTTGTCACTCCAGTGGACCTTCTTGTTCCCCGAAAGGATGGTTCATTTGTTGAGATGGACTCTTCCAAAGAACTTGTTGTCAGTTTTCCGCAAAGTTCAAAGTTTCCGCCTGCTCCGAGTTACGCTAGTAAGTATAGGCAATCATATACCGCGGAGAGGTTTAAAGAAGTCCTATTTGAAAATCATAACCCCAGTGATTTTACTGCTGAAGTTTCGACTCGCTTTGAAGCCTATGCCACGAATCCCTTGGGGTGTTCTTTGAATCCTGATTTCTGCAGGAAGTTAGGTGATATTTTTGGGGGCGACTGTCCCAGGGCCGGTTATGATCTTCGCCATCCACCCTTGTCCTATGAGGAGAGCTTGGCTATTCTTCAAGCGGTGAGTTTTATTTTCCATGCTTATTGCCCATATGCCGATGTTTTCAAATCTTTTTGTTAACCGTTTATTTACAATCTTTCCTGCTTTTTGTCAGGGTGACTACCATGCCTCTGGTCTTTTGGCTCATAACTTTGATCAAGCTGGCGAGGCCGAATATCATGAACGAGAGTTTTATCGGATGCAAGAGGAGTTGGCTCAAGAGAAAGTTCGCAGTGCTGTTGCGAAAAAGCATTAAATATGTGAGTTCTTATTCTTTGGTCATTTATGTAGATATCTGTTTTTGCAGCGTTGTTCTAAGAACGGATTTACTGCCTTCTTGTAAAAAGGCGAGCTGGAAGAGAGCGAGAGAAAACTTCAAGAGGCCAGACTGGCTGTTGACCGACTTCGGGAGGGTCGACAAGCTTCTCATGTTGCCTTGAGTAGCGGGAGTTACCGAGGCGATAGTGATAAGCTTTTGGAAGAGAGGAACAAAGCTTTAGAAGATGTGAATTATTATAGGACGAGAAGACAGGAAGCCGAGAGTTTGTTTGTTAAAGAGAGAAAAAGAGGGGATCAAGCCGAGCGCCTTCTTGAGGAAGCTAAAAATAAGAATGCAGCTCTGGCCCGAGAGAATCATTTTTCCAAATGGATGTGAATCGTCTGTCTTGAGAGCGAGATGAAGCTCGCTCGGAGAGGTCAATCAGTGCCTCTGGGAGGGTTTTTATTGAAAGGTTAGAGGAGAATATCAAAAATTTGAAGGTTCAGCTGGCTA
>JAJJMA010235543.1:0-11103 GCA_023529015.1 Papaver nudicaule
AATGTTGAGTCGTATAAAGAGGAAATCCGTGAGGATGCGTCTCTGTTAACTCTTCACCATGTACCATATAGTGACCTGGTTCTGATGCCGGGGAATTCGAGGTGATGTTGACATGAAGCAGATTAATGGGTTTAATGTGTTGGTGAGATTATCAGTACTGCACTATGATATCATCCTCTCCACCGGGGGTTATAAGAGAGGACTCATAGAGAGTTTATTCAGCTCGTAGAACGGGTTGCATTCTGAGCTATGGAGATAAGCCTGAATAGGCAATTGCCTCTAGGTTAGGCCTATTTAGAGAGTGTTTTTACAATCTTGTCCCTCTCTCATTTTTCACCATCTACAAGTGTAATTAGTATCCATCTTATCAAGTGATCTGTCTAACTTCTCGGCATCTATTGCTCCGTCATAGTCTGAGATATCAAGCTTGACTTCAATCTTCACACCTCCATATGGGTTTCGGTTCAAAGAGTCTTCTCCCCTTAAATTACTGTCTTCACCTTCTTCTCCCTTCTAAGGTGGTTTACTGGTGGATTCTTGGCGCTTTGTAAAGCTTTGCTTCTGTAACTGTTCTGTTAGAGTTTGCACTAGTAATTCCAGCTGCGCAATCTTCTCTGCATCAGTTAACTGCTTTCCTTCTCCCATCTTCTTATAATAACTTTCTCTAGGTTTCCTTGTGTCTGGTAATACTTTGGTTGGTTCTCCTGATTACGTATACTGAAACCGTGTTAAGACCATGCACCACAATAACCCCGTAAGAATCATAACATGGCTCTGATACCACTTGATACGGAATCAATCAGTGGTACCTAGAGTTTGAACTGATGGAAGAGTTTGAACGATAAAACGAGAAAGAAATAAAACACAATAACAAAACACTTAGCTTAATCTTCTTCTTTATTATTTTTTAGAGATTAAACTGTTTTCTCAGACTTATCTCTTGTCCGGCTTATCCTTTCTATCTCACGAATACCTTTATATATATGTAGGGAGTCGTGGCGTACAAGTTTTAAACTAGCCTAGGAAAAGAATCCTACTTGTTTTAAGAACTTGACTAATTTAGGAAATCAACTAGAGTTTCCTTACATTCACATCTTCTATCATCTTCTAGAGCTCGGCTAACCCAATTGGGCTCATGGTCTTCTTCTCTTGATACTCCTGTATCACCAATAACCCATGAACCACGTAACCGTAATACATTCAATTAAAAAAGGTGATACAGCAGATAACGATACATAGTACGAGACATGGGGAGGGAAACCAATCATGCAATTAGTCTGCTCACATAGACAAATCTCGCAAGAGGATTGCTCACTTGCATGTTACTTCTATATCACCAATCTGGTTATCGAAACCTGCCTACATTTTGGGGATAAGTTTGGATCTGCATTATGTCGTAGACGCTCTATTGATATGCTAAAAGTGCCAGTAATAGATAAATATAGTAGCAATAGTATAACATCTGCTCGACTTCATATCGGATCATTCCCAATGTAACTTATATTCCTGTGATACTGCCGATACAAATAAATAATATCCATGATGCTCTTTTGTTGTTAATCATATACATAACTGTCGACTTTTCAATAAACAATAGTATCTCCATTTGCATGGTTCATTGGGTTATTATATCAGGTCTACACTGACGTTCAATATGGATGTCTGTTTTTCTAGAATATACGTTAAAAATTATGAAATATACTGCACGTAGGGCAGTCTAACAGCTACATGTTGTTACTCTGGCGTATGCTTATCCAGTCTATCCATAGGAACTATTATACTGACCCTGAAAAGTCCCCCATAATATTAACAGGAAGTTGTAGACTTGGTGTATCCCAAAAAAATCTTGATCTAAATGTGGTCTTTGGGAAAAGAGCCAGGGAGTCCTTTTAAGTTTTCTCTTCGGTTGCCAACCTATTCTGTATTTTTTAACTTTCATGCTAGAAAGATAGACATCTTTATTGAACGTCAGTGTAGATATGGTGTAACCCAATGCACCATGCTAATAGATATAGTGCACGTATGACAGTCTAATAGCTACATTTTGTTGCTCTTGCGTACCCTTGTCCAACCTATTACGGGAGACATTATACTAACCCTGCAAAGTCCTTTATAATACTAACACCAAATCGTTGCATCTTTCAGTGCTTGATAGATGCGAAAGCTATGTCTATTGGTTGGGTAACTATATTTCCATAGAAACATTATTACACTTTGACACATTCTTTTTATTTGAATTCATACTTTGACCTACATGCCAGTCTGTTTCGGAGTTTTTAAAATAAACAGACATGCATAAGTCTTTTCTCGGATTATATAGGCCTTTTGTTGATTTTTAATGAAAAACAGGAGCATGAATAACAAAAAATTAAATCAAGTTCTATCGTAGACCATGGAAGAATAATAAAACACATAATACGCTAATAAATCTACAGGACCGCATGCCTGTTATAGAAAGTCGTAGGCACATCGTCAGGCTTCCGCCGGTCAGCATCAGTTGTCGAGGAACTATCAGACAATCCTCTGCTGACACTGTATGTTCATGGAAAAATTGCAAGAAACATTTGGTTATTTGAAGAGGTCATACGAAATTATGGTTACTGTCAAAGTGTACTGTCAGATTGTACTTACCCTCAAATACAAACTGGTAGGTATTCAATCCGTCACTGACTTGCAAACATCTCTTCTCGGGCAGTACGTTATTTCTGCACAACTTGATTCGTTCATTAGGCCAGATCACGTCTAAGTTGATTTCATACTTTTGTCCCAGTTGTTGCTTGAATGCCTAGAGTAATACCAACTTCCTTTTCTCCATTGTCTCTATGTTCGTGTTGAGTAATGACATATTTCGGCGAACGTCTTCTTCGTACAACCCACCTGGAAAAAGATTTACACATTCATTTTCTTTGTACACCATCTATATTATCTGATCACCAAGAAACCTAATCATCTCTTAGTCGACAATACTATGCTCAGTTTGCCTGATGTTTCCAGTGAACATCATGTTCTCGAAATAAGCATCAAGCATCATAGCATCGTGCGACAGGGGGGGGGTCATCAAAGGATTCGGTTACAACATACGGACCCTGTAACTCCATGTACTGCTCGAATGTGATGCCATCTTCACTTTTATCTAGTCTCTGGAATTCTTGAATTTTTTTTAGCTGATATGCATGGACCTCTTCGAATTTTCTCATACGTTTTTTGACATGATAATCATGTATAAACCACTCCTTTTTGGTTATGAATGCCGCTAAAGGTTTGAAATTCTCCCACCTCTCCATATCCACTTCATGTTCTTGATCTTCTAGAAAACCATCTAGCTCGTCCTCGTCGTCAGAATAACTGGGCTGCCGACCAAGGATCCATGAGAGTCTCTTAGGTTTTTTTCTGTACCCTCTGTCTGCGTTTATCGCAATTTCCCCCCAACTGAAGAACTGGTATCCTCGCCAGACCCTAAGGTAACACCGACAGCCTCCATATAAATATTTGCTCAATCAAGATCTACTCAACCAAGTTTCTGTGATAACATGTGAAATAAGAAATACACTGATGTTTAACAGTGCAGACACTCAACAATGCTTTGCAATCTATAGATTTCCACAGATGGAATTAGGTTAAGCACGACAAAGTTCTATTCCATCAAGATCGGATGTGTTTTCCTAGGTCTGGAAAAAAGACTCTCGTTGATGCGATGTTGATTTTTCCGTATATTTATGGAAAATAAAGAATCTTGCTCGACACTGTAATACACGATTGGTTCCAAATTGTGTTCCCATAGCAACACCATATAAATCACACGTGCAGGAGGAAATGTTCTATGCTTTCCAAGACATGGAAATTACTATCTACCGAAACATGTGATTTCCTTGTTGTGTGCGAAGATACATGCCCATAGGGACCACATACATGCAACTGGCAGACCGTTACGTGGGTGCACGAACGAATGTTAGATGGGAATAAGAATCCCAAATTCAAACTTGTATTTGTGTCAATAAAACGTTTGATTGTAGCATACGTTTTTATATCAACAGTCAGATCCAAAAGACGTGTCTGGAAACCGAAAGACACTCTTCTCCTTTCATAAGGAGTCATAAGTATCTTATTTAAACTACAAAATATCCACCGCATTCAGCCTCAGGGAAAAGGTTTCCAGAGGTAATAATGGGTTGTTACAGATATAAAATGATCAGTGTCAGTGATCCGACCCTTGTTCATGTATGGAGACATCGCTTTGTTGCAACTCTGAAGCTTGAATTTGGAATAAAGGAGGCGTATTTCAGCATCATACATCCCAGGTACTATTGTAGTGTATTTATACTATGCTTCAGACATGTGGCCGATTTTGAAAAACTGAGGGTGCTTGATAGTATCAACGTCGACAAATACAGTGTCACTTTGATCCCTGTGGAGCAGGGATGCAGGTACGTTGAAGAATGGTTGCTCTGTACGGGGAAACGTCACAACCCACCGTTTCTGATGCTATGTCTAGTGTTAACAGTATGAGCGAGTAGGTGTTCTGCATGGCTACATACATCCACGTATTAATTTGAAATCGCATTGTTTGTCATACAATTAATTACGGTTTATCTCTTACTTATGTATTCGCTCATGATCTACTAATCCTATAGAACCAATTATTTTCGTAATATATATATACATATGTTGGTATCTTATATGTTTTGTTTAACTGAAGATACGAAATTAGGTTTAGATCATACCTTCACCAATTATCCGGTGTTGATCCGGTGATCTAAGAGATAATTAGACTTTGGTTTGATCTACTAATCCTCTCCTAGTGATTGAATCTACTTGATCGACAATATGATATGAACAATTTGCTTCAACTAACCATACTAACAATAAAGTAAAGAGAGAGATTGTTTAGAGAGAAAGAGTCTAGTCTTGTTTTCTCATTAATGAATTACTTGGTTTACAGATGAGGCATGGCTGGCCTTTTATAGACGACGGGAATACAAGTTTATGGGTAAATTAGTAAATACATCAGATAAATATCTTAGATCCGATTGTTTCGCTCGCATTCCCGCCTCTTGGATGACAGAACCTCGCAGTCCCCTTTGCAGTCTCCGATGTCGCTTAACCGCCTTAAGTCGTGCCAGGTTCTGTATCCGCATCCATTCGCGCCTATCCGGACTCTGGTACCTTGGTCTGATCCTCCTCTGAGTCGTTATGCAGGACCTGCGGTACCTCTAGTCCAGTTTCTGTTGCCTTCTGTGGTGGATGCTATATTTTGTCATCTACATATTTGCCCCCAGTTTTATTCAAAACTAGTCTGGGACTGATTTTGAATTAAACTTAGTGTTTTTTGCTGTATTTGGACATCATTGTGTCTCAGCTTTTGCGGGTTCTGTTATATGATTTAGATGTGAAATTTTGTCTGTTGGGGGGTACTGCGTACTCCTTCCCAAAAACACGTAGTGCAGCATGCACCCCTTAACTTTCTGAATCGGCAGATTCTGTATTTTAATTTTATTATTTGCAGGTACTGCATGACCTTTTACATTCTCTTTTTCCAGCATGACCGACATGTGTCTCCGGTTTTTGTTTAAAACATTTTAACTTATAATTTTTTCTTATTTTCAGTTTTCTTATTATCTTTCATCTTCTTCAGTTTGCAGAGAAATTATGTACTTTTTCAATATCTTACTTTCTTTTCTTAGATAATTACAATGTCTGATCTACCTATTCTTCCTGATTCAGATTTTTATGGTGCCATGCATCCTTATCTTAATTTTTCCCGCCTTTTAGGGTTTAACCTAATTTCCAATGTTTCTCGGTCAGTAATTCCTCCCGGAGGTCTGTTAATTTCTCAATATCATTTAGGAAGTATTGATTTTCCTTTAGATTCTCTTGTTTGCGAATATCTTCTTTTGATCGGGTTGTCGCCATGTCAAATGGACAACAAATTTTATTTGATGATGCGGAATGCCGCTTCTTTTAATTTCCAATGTTTTGGATGTTAAAGATAAAATTACTTCTCTTGATATTTTTCAGAAGTATGACGGTTATCAATTGTCCTCTGAACTTCCTCATATATATTCAATTCATCCCAGAAATTGTAAAATTTCATTAGGAATTGAGTATTGTGAGATTCCAAATACTTTTGATCAATTTGTCAATCAATTTCCATCGCTCGTAACTGGTGATTGGGGAGTTGCTCCTGGTGGGATTCATTTTCTATCTTTACTTCAACAAGAACTTCCTTATCATTGTAAGTTAATTCATCGTTATTATCTTTCTTTTCCTTATTTTTTTTTTTAGTGTTTGAAATTTGTTTGTTCATATGATTAAGTGAAAATTTTTACTGTAGGTATTTTACCTCCTAGTAACATTGTTCTTATACAGAACTATTATCATAATATCGGTTCTCCCGATGTATCAAACATTAATATTTTAAGTATGAGACATACTGCTGGTTTGAGGGATAGTAGAGTTGCGGGGGATTTTGATGCATCCATTCACCGAATTCAGTATTCTGATCCTTTGAGTTTAGATACCTTGATGGTTGTTGGGCCATCAACTGCTATTACAGATATTGATGATTTTGTTTCCACTTCCAATATTCCTCCAGAACCTGCTTTGGAGGTTCCGAGTTGTTCTTATCCTTCTGATGCGAAAGGGAAATCTTTCCTTAATGTAGGACCTGTTAAATGTACTATTCCGATAGTAGGTACTTCTGATGAGAATGCTCAATTATTTTCCTCCAAGCAAGAAGATGTGGATTTGGATTTTTCTGAAGGAATACTATTTAAGCAGTTCCATTACACTCGTCTTTCTTGTTATTCCAGTGAAGTAGATCTCCCTCGTATTCAGAAGAATAATTCAGAAGTTTTTGAGATGCTTAAAAGAAGAATTTCCTTCCATGAGGACAATGAAAATCCTTTGTTAGTACTTAATGAAATTCCTCGTGTAGATGATATTACTGCACTGAATCGAATGAGCTTTCACAATTATCGAAATTGTGCTTCTGAGAATTTTCTGAAGGTAAATTTTTTTAATCATGGCTCTATTATAAGCTTTCAGTGTTGAATTTTAGTGTTTTATTCACCATTGATTTATGTATTTATTTTCAGGTTTTGACTGATCTGGTCAATTGTTACCAAAGGATTGAGTGTTCTGAAGGTAACTTGTCGATTGTTAAGGATGAGATCTCTTATTGGGAAAATCTTATTTCTGGATCTCCTGGTGTAACATCAGCTATCATTGCTTTGCAATCAAAAGTTTATGGCCTGAAGTGCCATCTTGTCGAAATAGATTCTCAATGTAAGCATTTAGTTGATGAGCTTGTTTCTCTCAAGGAGTCAATTGTTTCAGTTGAAACTGAAAAGAGTAATTTCTTGATCAATCGAAGCTTTTGGACACTTCGCTTCTTGATGTTACTAATTGTAACACACAATTGAAGGATGAACTGGAGCATAGACGATCACAGTTTTCAAAATTAACTGGTGAAAAGTCTGCTTTAGAAACTGAAAGAGATCGTCTGGAGGCGGAGATTGCTGCTTTGAAGCTTCAGTTATTGAAAAAGCCAGCAGATGAAACTTTGAATGTGGAGATTAATGATGAGATATGTGATGGGTTTTCTGTTTTAGACGGAGATTCTGAATCTTGTTGTTCATCTAATGTTGCAGATTCTGCAAAGCATGTTGTTTTAAACAATGTAGACTATGTATTATATGCTGTCAGTCTTGATCATATATAAATTTTTATTTTGTCATTATTTGCACCTTTCTCTTACAGGTTTTGTACAATTTATCTATGTCTTCTGTAGTCAGTTCTTGTCTTTCTTCTGCTGTTTTTATTTATTGGGTTCTTTACCTCTTCCCATTTGAGAATACAACTTATCTCAATTGGTGCGGACAGTCTTATTTCGAGATACCTGGCCAGGTCTCTTTCTGTGCTGTCATTGAACTTCAGGTTTGAGCTTATATTTTATTTTGGTCGGGGCAGCTCTTTACCAGGATCAGTCTTAGTTATTTAATGATACCGATGGTTTGTGATATATGACATCAGATTCTGCCATATAACATTTGGACCTGAGTAGACCATAATAGGGTTTATTGTTCCCCGTTAATGCTTGTGATCTGAAAGACTTTAATTCAGAACTTTTGACTACTATTTTGACTCTTTTTTATTGTTTATTATTATTATTTTAAATTTATAGATTTTTTTTGACAGGTTATGTAAAATCTATATTATTTCTTCAATTTCACTTTCGTGTTAACTTTTTATTTTAATCCTTTATATATATTTTCCTTATGATATTCTTGTATATTCTTTCTGAAGAAAAAGAAAAAGAGGAAGTAAAAGTTGTTTCTCTGATGGATGCAAAAGAATACCTGGTTAGTGACTTGTCATCCTTTGAGAAACACCTTCCTTCTGGCCTTCAGATGTCCATCTGTCGCCCTATTCCTCATAATCTGAAATTACCAGAGATTAATCATGATCAGATTCGATCCGGCGAACTTCTACTCTCTGAGCCTCATCTCATTAATGGTTTCTCGATTCCAATTCCATCCATAACTCTTGAATTTTTAGATCTGAATGGTTGTTCTCCTGGCCAGATGAATTCTCGATTTTATAGGTTTATGGCCAGGATTATTAATCATAAATCTTCTTGTTCATCTGATCTTCAAGTTGGTTCTCATCATCTTGTTGAGAGATACATTATAAAACTCAATAAAGATTCCTTGGTGTAGTTTAGGTTTCGAATTTTATGATGAAGACGTTGTTGAGGATCAAATTGAATCTCCGATCATCATCTCTGGTTTGTGGCAATTTGGAAGGCCTGTGACCAGTGATGATGATCGCCTTAGTTCTGTTTTTAATCTAGATCCGTTTTCATGTAAGTTTGATTTATCATTTAAATTGTTAAACCGTATTTTTTATTATTATTTACTATTTAACTTTTTCTTTTTTATTATTATTATTATTATTATTAAAACAGCACTTTATTAGAAACAAACAAATAACGAGTTTTACACAGTGCTGGGGGGGAGCCTAGCTACAAGCTGGTCTCCAACTCCCTTTTGGATGGCTAAACCTATTCTAATGAAAAGAAAATTGCCTACAATAGTGCTTACATCATGTCTAACTAAAACATTCCTCAGCCGTTTCAAGAAATCCACAGTCTCATCCCCTAGTTCCCCTAAGGTAGTGAACGCCAAGGTGCCAAAATTGTAACCATTGGCCAAACAGATATCTAGGTACTTGTCCCGTTTCTTCTCAATAGCCTTAGTCAGTGCAAGCCCTAGTGTGAAGGTCTGCACACCTCCTCCGGCAAAGGGGGAGACACCAGTGACATCCAAGCATGTATCACGCCCATTATTCCAGTTGTAAACCAAGATGTCTGCGGGTCTTGAGCCACCACCATCTTGAGTAAGGAACCCTAAGGCAGCTTCGGTCTTGGTTTGTACGCCCGCCCTAAAACAAATATCCGCAAAAGTATCTCGGACAATGTTATGCCGGTGTGCAAGTCCTACTCCACTCGAACAATGTAGAGCATGATCCCCATAAATGTCCATAGGTCTACCACAACAAGAGCATAAGCTATTCTCTCTAAAAAGTGGTATTCCCATTCTGTAGCCCAAAATAGAACTAAACTGCTGAGGCCCAATAGTTTGGCCAAGCCCATCAGCTGGTATGGCTAGGAGGTAGTCTTGCGCGTGTGCGGTTTTATTGCTCTGCCAAAGGGCTAAGTCTCGTCTCGACATGTTAAAGGCGGTAGGCATCATCTTAGTCACTGCAGCAAAATATTGAATCGCCAAAGAACGCATAGGATGGGGGGCTGATTCATTTACACTGTGTGATGTTTGAATGTCGCTGACCTGCACAAAATTGTCGAATGCCTGTTGATATGATTGGCCTTTCGGTGAGATACCTGAATGCCGCAAAATAGTCTCCTGCAAGCTATGGGTTTGTAGGCAAGAGGCGAGGTAACAATACTGTACCGTATCCGTCATTGAGTAGATACCTAGGCCGCCATCCTTGATGGGCAGGGTCGCAAGACGGTGTTGAAGTATACCATATCCTGCACCGTCCCCTGTCACTATGTGGCGCAGGTAGTTGAAAAGATGAGTGTCAAAAGTGGTCTGGGCAGTCTTGACATACAAGGGTGCAGTGGTTCTCATTGTGAAGTATAGTCTTGAAACTCCTGTGCAATTGCGTAGTAAGAGCAGTTCACTTTGCGGATCCTCGAGCTTACGAACAACATCCATCAATCCCATCGTTTTGTGATTCTCATTATTATTATTATTATTATTATTATTATTATTATTATTTTATTTTTTTTTATGAAACTGGCACTTTATTAGAAAACAAAGAAACTTAGTCTTGTACATTGCCAGATGGGAGCCGAGCCACAAGCTGAGTCCCAACCCCTTTCTGAATAGCAAAGCCTATCCTAATAAAGAGAAAATTACCTATATTACAAGAAATATTATGCCTGGCTGTATATGTCTTCAGTCTTCTCAAGAACTCTGTGGATTCGTCTCCCAGTTCTCCCAAAGTAGTAAAGCCCAAAGTCCCAAAGTTATATCCATTTGCACTACAAACATCTTGATATTTGATGCGCTTCTGTTCGATCGCCTTAGTCAGAGCTTGCCCAGGAGTAAATGTTGGAACTCCACCCCCAGTGAGAGGGCAAATAACAGTGACGTCAAGACAGGTATCACGTCCATTGTCCCAATTATAGACCAAAATGTCTGCCGGCCTCGAATTGCGGCCTTCCTCTGATAGGAAACCTAGTGCAGCTTCAAGTTTGAAAGGTACTCCTGCTTTGAAGCAAATGTCTGCAAAGGTGTCTCTCACGATGTCATGGCGGTGCTTTAATCCGACTTCAGTAGCGCAGTGTACAGCATGGTCGCCATATGCATCCATATTTCTTCCACAACAAAGGCATGGGCTGTTCTCCTTGAACATAGGTATACCGAGCCTGTAACTAAGGACGGCATTGAAGTGGCGAGGTCCCATTGTCTGTCCGAGTCCTTCCATGGGGATAACAAGCAAGTAATCCTGTCCCATTGTCTGTCCGAGTCCCATTATTATTATTATTATTATTATTATTATTATTATTATTATTATTAT
>JAJJMA010235560.1:0-13851 GCA_023529015.1 Papaver nudicaule
TGGCCAAGGCCGTGGTCTCCAAGACCATGGCGCCACCACAAAACTGGCCTTGGCCAATGGCGCCATGATACATGGCGCCACGAGACTCAACCTTGTCCCAAGGCCAAGGTGGCCATATCCATGGCGCCATGAGTTCCTGGCCTTGGCCAACGGCCAAGGCCACTCCTACAAATCCATTATGCGTGTGTCTAAAAGCGCCACGCTCACTTTGGCCCCAGAGTCATAGCCACACAAGCCTACTCAAACTTAACACAACCATGCAATATATGCATACCACTCGAGATTTCAAAACATCACACGGGGGGATAAGTTTAGGGGTATTGGTCTGGCGGTCTACGACAGTTAGAAAGAAACTGATAGAGATGATGGACAGTTACGAGAAAGTGGTGCTGAATGGACACGTTCTACACAACTCGAGCAGTTACGGAACTTAACTTACGTCCTCCACTCTTCCACGACTTCCACCTTCTCTGTCGAGAGATCAGGGTGAGTTCAATACTATAAATAGAGGCTTCCTCTATCTTCCAAGGCAGAACACAAGAACGACTAGAACATCCTTTCTAGTGCATTCAGAAACATCCTCAGAGCAGAAACACCTGAGTGATACAAAAACACTTCTGGCCTTGGAGATTTCCAGTCACCCTCACGACGGAGATCCTGAACTCTTACACCCAAAACATACTCTCAATCTGATCTCAAGTTTCTTCACTGTTTCCCTCCCTAGATCAACCTCTATCCTCTCTGTGACCGAAGCAAGACGTGAACGGCCATTGACTTGGTTTAGGCTTGTCTTGTTCGACGTTGATCTCGAGCACTACGAAAGTACCCAGAGACGGTACATTGTTTTTCCAGGTAAAAACAATTACGGTTGTTTGAACGATCTCACAAATCAATATTCAAACAACAACCTGAGTATAGTTCAGAGAATCGAATCCCAACAAGAACGTGGTTCTTGTAGATCTCAACAGAGATTTATTCACTCAAAGGTTATGAATCAACAAACTTGCAATTACTTCAATTATATAAATCAGAGACAATATAATGCGGAAAGGAAAAGTAATGCAAGACACCAGAATTTTGTTAACGAGGAAACTGCAAACCTAGCAGAAAAACCCCGGGACCTCGTCCAGATGTGAACACCCTTAGTATAAACGGTATAAAAACGCTAGCCTACTCTCATACTTTGGACTGGAATGTATCGAGACGGAATTGACCCTACAAACAATTCAGCTACCAATGTGCTCCTACGTCTCTTGGCTCCCGCAGAAAACTATGTACTTGATTCCCTTAGCTGACGTCCTTTACAGGCCTAGGAGTTACTCCACTTCCCTTCGTGAAGACTAGCGCTACCCTGCCTCTAACAGGACGTCTAAAAGTATCCAAGTAATTAAACAAGAATACGATTGTGATTTCCTTTAGACTTAAAGTCAAGGTTAATGGAAATCTATTTTGCTGAATATGGCTTATTGATCTAGCCTAAACAGCTTTACCTCCTAACGCTAGACGAACTTAGTATTAAACCTAGTTCGTGAATCTGCATTACGAAACTTCTAGGGTTTATGATACAAGATCTACCTTACGAAGTTTCTGTCAAATCTTGGTCGTGATAAGATTGAAAATATTCAATCGACCCAAGATACAGGATCAGGAATTTTACTTCCGACCTGTGCTTCACGATCCTCAAGTGAAGTCTTTAAATAGTCGTAGTCCAAAGGACTTCGAGATGACGACCAACCTTTATGCAAGGATACACAGATGTGTAGAGGTTTGATCAGTTGTATCTTGCAGAAGGTCATCTATTTATAGTGATCATCAAGGGAGGCTTTGCTTGAAAATTAAGCAACCTTGAGTAGGGCTCAAGCAAGTTCCAGAACTAGGAAAGTTCATAGCTTGAATACCCGTTCTCAATCTTCTTCTAACTTTGGACTAGGCCAATAGTTAAAGAGGACTCAACCTTGATTGAAGGTTTGCGACTTCTGGTCCAAAACATGTTTGAACATCGCGTGGATTAAGTAGTTGAATTCCATGGGCCAAGTAATGACGAGTCCGAGAATTAATCATGTCTAGACTGAAAACTTCAAGATATGAAAGTTGGAAGTTTTCCATGGCTTATATGTACGCGTTCATAGAGCTGTCAATTGGAGTTCAGGAGAAAACAGTGAACTCGTATATACACGTTCATACAGACCCGCTCGTTCTCAAGGTTGCCATAAGCAACACATGTACGCGTTCACCGTTGAGGTCATTTCATGAGACAATTCAACATACTCTACCTATACATATTATCACGGGTGTGACAAATGCAAATGCGAAGAATCCTAGAATACCTTCGGATCTTATCAACAATATCATAGACCATTGATATGATAGAAATGGCAAATACGAAACATGGAAATGAAAAACCTTTCTAACCTTTAGCGAAGACGTTATGATTTATCAAGTAGTAAGCTCCGGTCTTCATCTTCAGTGGTCTTCATCTCGATTACCTAAAACCATCCTAGTCTGAGGTTGTAGAGTAAACTTATCAAGGATTGTGTTTTTGTCATCTAAACTTGGCAACTGACTTGAGATAGCAATATCAGTGGGTTCAACCGAGCAATGCTCTAACAATCTCCCCCTTTGTCAATTTAGTGACAAAACCAATCTTACATATGGATGCAAAAAGTAAAATCTTTTAGCCCTAACCATAATGTACTTGATCTTCTTGTAATCTTCGACGTCTTCAAATGAGAGTGTTCCTGCAAGTGAAGATTCAAGGTAGAGATAACAAACTTCATAGTTACCACACATCTTGGTTCTAGAAGGACATAGTCCAACAAGAGCTTGTTATGCATTTGAGTAGTATATAAAACTTGTAAGCATATTACATCGATGCTTAAAGATACTACACAATATGATATGTTCTCCCCCTTACTCAATAC
This sequence comes from Papaver nudicaule, assembly GCA_023529015.1. Lineage (NCBI taxonomy): Eukaryota > Viridiplantae > Streptophyta > Magnoliopsida > Ranunculales > Papaveraceae > Papaver > Papaver nudicaule. The sequence continues at coordinate 2,922 of JAJJMA010235560.1, forward strand.
ACTAACTTTTGCTTTGACATGACAAGCACATCGATTTTACTCCCTCTATGACAATGCAGTGGACAATTGTCGTAGTAGATAGAAAGATTTTACTCCCCCTTACTACAAGATCTCCCCCTTTTGTCATAAAATAGACAAAGGAAAAAGAAAAATAAGAATCCTCATAAAACATCAATAATCAATGTGGACAAAGGTAAACATACCTGAAACGAGAGATAAAAAGATGCAATTCTCTCGCGAATTCCACAGCCGCACACACCAAAAAGATATTACCATGAAGCACAAGTTCAAAAGAACTCTACCCCATTATGTGTCATTCCAAAAGGAACAACACGACGACCTTTCCAAGCAAGGATTTGGAATAAATTCTTGGGTGAAGTACAATTTTACAAGTAAAATTTGTAATTATGTTTTTCTTTCCTAGCCAGTTATGGTCAAATAGGAATTCAAGGTTTAATCTTCCTATTTTCTCAGAGAGTTTCGGTCAACCATCGTCTTTAGAGAAAACATTAGGTTACCCCTTCCTAGTGGTTGTAAGACTAAGAATTAAATGTACAACATTTAATCCAGCGGAGTTCAATATTGTATCCCACGAGGTTCCTCTTTATCAAAATCGTCTCCCCTTAGCCATAAGAGTCATAAGCATGGATTTTGATAGTTCTTCATGAACTGCTTTACCCGAACGGGTGGTATGGCTAAAATAGCAAGTTCACGATTTATGCAATACATTCATATAGATAATCAATTAAGATCAAGCATTGCAATCATCAATTAAGATTTTAATTTAATAACCTCTATTAATTGATGAAAAGAAAACATGGAAGTAGCACAAGCAAATCATGCTTAAATCAAAAGATAACTACTTCTAGCATAGTGATTACCCAAACCCTAAGGAAAAGACAAGCTTTTTAATAAGGATTTAACTATGCTAAGCAAAAGAGAATCAGACCTGATTCAAGGGAGTTTCTTCAAGTCTTTCACGAACTCCTTCATTGAATGCCCAACCAATATTAAAGACCTTTTTAAGGGTCTCAGCATTGTGTTGTGTTGCTATAACATCAACTTTGTTATTGACAACCTTAACAAATTCTCTGTTTTTGTATCCCAAGCTTAACAGTTTTTCTTGATTTTTGATCAGACTATTCTGATTGTTTTGAAACCTAGTTAGTTCTTGGGCAGAGTTGGCAAGAAGCAGTTTTAATTCTGCAATTTCTTCTTCAGATTTCTTGCATCTTTGAGACAAAGCTTCAATTGCAAGGGAATTAGCTGAACAATTTTCACAAGTTCCATTCATGTTTTCGTCAATAATAATGGTATTGTGAGAAGAATTTATACCAAGTGTTTGATTCATCTTGACAGGTGATCATGGGATATTAACAAGAGTTGATATTTATACATCCTCATAGGTCGGTTTTCGAACGTGCTTAAAAAGGGGAAATTCAAGTAATTTTACTATACTACCCTTTCTTTGACAAATCATCAATCTCGATTAAGTTTACTTATGTCAACGGTATGATGTTAACTTTTCATTGCATAACCCTTTGCACTAAACAACTAGAAGATCTCATGGATCCTAGTCTCGACTCTTGCCTTATGAGCCAGAGGCAGGGGGATTTCTAGAGGTGGTGCACAAGGTTGTTGACATTCATGTCGAGTCATTACATTTTGGACTCATACAGGACATAATTACACCCTTATCTTGATTTTTTTAGTATCGGGTCACTACAAGAAGGAGACACTTGTGTGGGTGTAGGGAAACAACTATGACAAATTTGTCATATACCATCAGGACAATTGGTCACATAAACAGTTGAGCGTGGACACATCTCCTTAGAGCATTGCTCAACAATTTCATGAGATATGGATTATTGTTTCCTTTTTATAAATAATGATTATTTATTTGTCATAGATAGGTTATATAGCAAAAGACTAGAATATTGTGTTTTTCCAATAAACGCTCCCCTCATGATATATTAATTTTATCAATTTGAAGAAAGATGAGCAAGGTTATGCTCATTAAAGCAGTGATTCGTTAGCTCATACCTTGGAGGAGTGAAATGATCCCTTGTTGTCTCATGATTCTGTGCTAAATCTCTGTAATCCTGAGTGTCAGGATCCATCCGATGATTCTTCAATGTTCCTTTTGAAATCCACCGTGAGACACGGCGTTCACGTAAACCAATATTTCTTCCTTTCCATTTAGGTGAGTTGGCTCTAAATGGTAGAGAATGCAAGTTACCCATGAATTTTGTCTTTTCAGACTTAGTTTCATTGTCATGAGTGGATACTTCACTTGCTACTTGAGCCAGTGTCATCCGAAGTTTGTCAATTTCATTCATTCTAAAGGAACATTCAGACAATAAATGCCCTCTTCTTCCACAATGATTGCAAAGTAATTTGCTTCGCCAATTGTGATACCTCATATAATTGTTGCTTCGAGTTACTGAATGATAAGTAACATGAATTGTATTATTAGAGGAAGACATGAAGTTGTCTTTACGAGATTTCGTTGGGGCTTCTTAGAGATTCCTCAGAAGTAATAATTCTTTTGAGTTTTGAATTTTCCTTCTTGAGAGTTGAGCATTCTTCGTGAGATTTCATGAGTTTGCAGAGAGATTCTTTGCAAACTTCTTGAAGGTTAAACAGTTCAGTTAAAAGTTCCGTTTCACGAGTTTTGAAGTCGTTAATAAAACCTTCAAGAGAAGATATGATTTCCTTGGATTCAGTGTAATCACGAAGAAGAACGTTGAATTCAATATTCTTTTCTTCAAGTTTTTCTGATAGTCTACGTTCCTGATTCAAAGAATCTTTCAACTCCTTTGTACACAAAAGGTAATCATTGCTCACGTTTCTCAGTTCAGGGCGAAGCTTTTCAACAAGACTTGTGAGATCTTCTTGATTCTCTGAAGAACATCCAAATGTTGGTTTAAAAGATGAAGATCCAGAATTAGGAGTTATTTTGGAAATTCCCAAACACTTGTTATAATTAAATCTTGGTAAGGCCATAGTTCACGAACGCGTCAAACACAGACAATTACGTCTTTACAAGGTGTTTGTCGACTCTGATACCAACTGAAAAGGAGGGGATACCGAGATACACCACCAACTTTTAATTTTCGTGAACCTAGTTGATTACGGTTGTTTGAACGATCTCACAAATCAATATTCAAACAACAACCTGAGTATAGTTCAGAGAACCGAACCCCAACAAGAACGTGGTTCTTGTAGATCTCAACAAATATGGATTCACTCAAAGGTTATGAAATAACAAACTTGCAATTACTTCAATATATAGATCAGAGACAATATAATGCGGAAGGAAAAGTAATGCAAGACACCAGAATTTTGTTAACGAGGAAACTACAAACCTAGCAGAAAAACCCCGGGACCTCGTACAGATGTGAACACCCTTAGTATGAACGGTATACAGACGCTAGCCTACTGTCAGACTTCAGACTGGAATGTATCGATACTGAATTAACCCTACAAGCAATCCAGCTACCAATGTGCTCCTACGTCTCTTGGCTCCCGCAGAAACCTACGTACTTGATTCCCCTAGCTGACGTCCTTTGCAGGCCTAGGAGTTGCTCCACTTCCCTTCGTGAAGACTAGCACTACCCTGCCTCTAAAGAACGCCTAAAAGTATCCAAGTAATTAAACAAGAATACGATTGTGATTTCCTTTAGACTTAAAGTCAAGGTTAATGGAAATCTGTTTTCCTGAATAGGGATTATTGATCTAGCCTAAACAAATTCACCTCATAACGCTAGACGAACTTAGTATTAAACTTAGTACGTGAATCTGCGTTACGGAACTTCTAGGGTTTATGATAAAAGATCTACCTTACGAAGTTTCTATCAAATCTTGGTCGTGATAAGATTGAAAATATTCAATCGACAGAAGATACAGGATCAGGAATTTAACTTCCGACCTGTGCTTCACGATCCTCAAGTGAAGTCTTTCAATAGTCGTAGTCCAAAGGACTTCGAGATGACAACCAACCTTTATGCAAGGATACACAGATGTGTAGAGGATTGAGTTGAATTTTGCAGAAGGTCATCTATTTATAGTGATTGAAAAAGGAGGGGTACCGAAATACTACCAACTTTTCGTTTTAGCTCGTGAGTCTTATGGTTTAAGTTTGGACGATCTCAAAAATCAATATCCAAACTCTAATAACCGGAGTTGTGATCTTAGAGATCAACTCTACAAAGTTGGGACTTTGGAGTTAAACTCTACGGCTATTGGATAACGTACTACTTGGTGCTTTAATTATATTATCAGAGATATAATGCGGAAAGTAAAAGCACACAAGACACCAGAGATTTTTTTAACGAGGAAACTGCCTTGCAGAAAAACCTCGGGACCTCGTCCAGATTGAACACCGCCCAGTACAAACTGACTACAAACACTAGCCTACTGTAAGACTTCGGTCTGGGATATAGCAGAGACCAACTCAAGCCCTCCAAGAGAATTGGCTACTGTCGCCTTCCTTACGTCTCTAGATCCCCCACAGATCGTCACGCACTTGATTCCCCCAGCTGACGTCTTTTACATGCCTAGGAGTTGCTTTGACCGCTGTCAAAGGCTGGTGTCAGCAATATTGGCTTTGCAACCTAATTGTTGACGTATGGTGTAACTGTCCTCTATCAGTTTACCACACACAAGATGACTTCCTTCGGATTGTTAAATCCAGGTCATACGGAAATCTACTTCACAAATCGGGGCTGACAATCAAACCGAGTAAGCTATGCCCAACTTATCTCTACCTCAGTTATACACGAAGAATCACTTAAGAAACTTGTATAACTGGAGCTAACTAGGTCTTACAACACCGAGTGCAGCCGTGCATTGCTACCTTTCCAACCTTGTTGAGTAACGTATCAGTTCTTGAATAGCCGTATAACAGAAGAGACGGACTATGGAATAGACAAGAACGTGATCAGGTTACCAAGGTTACAGGTTAATCGGATTTCAACCAAAGATGGTCTCAATCTCCTACTTGTGCTTCCCAACTCTCAAGAGAAGTCTTTTATAGTCGTAGGGAGTTCCCAGAGGAGCTGCAACCTATAGAGTATGACTATACCACAACAAGCATTCACCAAAGTGAAAAGAGTTTACGCTACCTTCCCTAAGGACCTTCACGTATGCTTGATGCTTGCGGTATTTGTCCATAGACACCTCTATTTATATCATTATAAGATAAGTTACTTGGAATAAAGCAATCAATTACTTGTCCCAAAAGTTAAGGAAACCCTAAACTTGCCAACCATGTAATAGAGATTAATCTCAATTGGAATTCTTTTTATCATTATCTGCCAAGTGTTTTGTTAGCTCAAAAACACTTCAAGATAGAAATCCAACAGACCAGAGATAATCTTATCTTATTGACTCATTGAGGATCGTTAGATGGAACACAAAAGATATTATGTGATAGCCAAGTCCATCTAAGAGATAAAGGAATTTAGAGTTTGACTCAGAGTGAATTTCTAAAAGAATATCCACTAAATCCGACACCAGCAAGATGACTACCGTCAGGTTCAAGTACTGGTACGCGAAATAAATAGCCATCTCGAACTCAGAAGAATTCCGAGTTTCTGGTACGCAAACCGGTTCGTGAACCGTGCGTTCGTTAGATTTCATCAACTCTGGATTCCGCTGGAAGTACTGGACTGAGCCAGAACTAGACGTGTGTTACGCCCTCAGCTGTTATCCATGAACTCTTTGCTCAAGAGTACTCCTTTATATTCATCCATATCCAACTAACAGTTTGCAAGCAAACCATTGTAATGGACACATGGCACCGAATATGTCTCATTCATTCTTGTACTCACCGTATTTGTGGGAGAAAACACTGGTCATGAAACAAGGTCACGTTACACAAGAATACGATCTCAATCGCTATTATCACTACTAAAGTAGTCGACTATATTTCGAAAGAATAGAGAAAGTAGAATAGAGAATTTCCATACAAGTCATAACTCCTATTAACCTTTTGTCGATGAAGAATAATTGATGTCTTCTTTGTCTTCACAGTCTTCGTCTTCAAGTTCTCTATTACTTTGTCTATATCCCTGTTTTTACCTGCAAAAACAAGTGTACCGTCTCTGGGTACTTTCGTAGTGCTCGGAGATCAAAGTCGAACAAGGCAAGCCTAAACCACGGATGGCCGTTCCCACCTTGCTTCGGTCACAGAGAGGATGGAGGTTGGTCTAGGGAGGGAAACAGCGAAGAAACTTGAGATCAGGTTGAAGGTGAGTTTTTGGGTGTTTGAGTTCAAGATTTCCGTCGTGAAGTCGACTAGAAATCTCCAAGGTTAGAACGAGTTTAGATTCTCAGGTGTTTTTCTCTGAGGCTCTGTGTGTTTTTCTCGGTGTTCTGAACGTTCTTGATTGTTCTGCCTTGGAAGATAGAGGAGGCCTCTATTTATAGTTTGAACTCACCCTGATCTCTCGATAGAGAAGGTGGACGTCGTGGAGGAATGGAGGAGTGGAGGACATGCGTTGGTTTCCGTAACTGCCTGAGTTGTGTGGAACATGCCCACTCGTGCCATCTTCCCTTAACTTCCCACTTTCTCCATCAGTTTCTTTCAACTGCCGTAGACCGCCAGACCAATACCCCTAAAGCTATCCCCCCGTGTGATGTATTGATGTCTCGAGTGAGTGATGCGCGGATATTGCATAGTTGAGTTGAGTAGAGTCGTATGACTAAGTGTTGCGTATTTGCTTTGAACCAGGCAGCACTGCGTAGCTATGGCCACGATTTTGGCCAAGAGTAGGTATGGCGCCATGGCCTCTTGGCCAAGGCAAAACCTCTTGTGGCGCCATGAATATGGCACCATGGCCCCTGGTCGTGTTTTAGACATGCTATATATCTCGCGGCGCCATGAATATGGCGCCATGGCCTTTTGGCCACAGAACAATCTTGTGGCGCCATGAATATGGCGCCATGGCCTTTAGGCCAAGGGACTAATCTCGTGGCGCCATGAATATGGCGCCATGGCCTTTTGGGCCACGGAAGAATCTTGTGGCGCCATGAATATGGCGCCATGTCCTTTTGGCCAAAGACTAAACTTGTGGCGCCATGAATATGGCGCCATGGCCTTTTGGGCCACGGAAGAATCTTGTGGCGCCATGAATATGGCGCCATGGCCTTTTGGCCAAAGACTAGTCTTGTGGCGCCATGAATATGGCGCCATGGCCTTTTGGCCAATGACTAATTTCGTGGCGCCATGAATATGGCGCCATAGCCCTATGGCCTTTTAGGCTAAGGCATAATCCTTGTGGCGCCATGAATATGGCGCCATGGCTATGGCATCTGGCCAGGCTTAACTTTGTGGCATCCTGTGCCTTAGTCGTGGTGTGCGTGCTTACGCTACAACCCATTTTGAAGTCATGGCATGCTTATCCATGGTGTGCTAGACCACCCTGAATTTGGGATTGGGTCCGCTTAGGCCTTTTAGGCTGGTGTATGCTTCTCAGAGAGCTCCGGACCGGCCTGGAACTTCGATATTTCTGAGGTTTGCACCAAGACTCGTGTATTGAGTCATATTTTAAGAGGAAATCCATGAGGATACGTCTCTGTCGATCCTTCACCGTGTACCATCAAGCGAGGTCTGGCTCTGAGCTGATCGATGGGTTTAATATGTTGGTGAGATCATTGATACTGCTCTATGGTATTACTCTCTCCACCGGAGTTATAAGAGAGAGTTCATAGAGGGTTTAGCTTCATGGAATGGATTGCACCCCGAGCTATAAAGATGAGCCTGAATAGGCAACTGTCTTTAGTAAGACATGGTTTCGAGAGTGTTTTGACAATTTTGCCCCTCTCTCGTTTTTCACCATCTACAATCCCAATTCCGAAATCTAAACTCTAGTAGGCTAAATCAAGAATTGAGTTTTGACACCTAAAACTTACAACTAGCTTGACATACCAACGCTAGTGGGTTTGACCGGACAATGCCCTAACAATCTCCCCCTTTGTCAATTTTAGTGACAAAACCAATTTACATATGGATTCAAATAATATACAATGAAGTACTAACCAGATGTAGTTCTTGATTTCTTGAATTCTTCAACTTCTCCTTTGAGTCTTGATGTGTTCGTTAAACTCTTGTTGATGAATCCATAGCCAGCAGTCACAACATATCCAGCTCAAACAACCATAAAGGTACGCTTAAGCTTGCGTGGGTTTGGTATGCTCATCCCACATGTTGTTTGTGCGTAAGAGTAAGAATCTGAGCAAACTTTGAAGTTGGTGTATCAGAACTTCTAAAGTGATTCTACTCATTCTTGATACGAAGCTTGATCTCAGCTTTAATTACTCCCCCTTACTTGATACTTTGTGAAAAGCACAACAAGTAAGCACATGATGTTCTCCCCCTATGGTTATGCACCGTAATGCTACCACAAGAACAAGAACCATATGTATTCTCTCCCTATTTGTCACAAAAATATGACAAAGTAGTTTGAGACTAGGGTTTCATACACCTATAATAACAGGTGAAGCCAAGTACTCGCATATCAAGTTTAAAGATGGTATACTTAGGTAATCTGAACAACAAGATTCCTGAGTTCTCACCTTATGGAGAAATAAAGATACACTTTCTCCCAATATTCCACAACCACGCTCCCCAAAAAGATTTGGTATTAAGCGCAAGTTCAAAAAGAACTCTCCCCCGTGTGGTGTCATTCAATAAAGAACAACTGACAAAGACTAGCATAGACAAAAACAATTGAATGTTATCCAGTTTTGCTTTGTTAATAATCTCTTTTCCTTAGCCACTTTTTTCGGAAAAAGAGTTATATGATTCCGAGTTTGTAACCCTAAAAATCATATAATCAAAAGTTTCTTAATCGTGAGAAAAAACATAACTTTTGTAAATAGACACAACTTTATGTCACTACTGAAGCAATGGAAAAAGCTATGTTTTCCAATAAGATTGAGGTAGACAAATCAAGTATTGCAAACATCATTAATAACATCTAAAAAGAACTTTTATTAATGAAATAAAGTAGTACATGCTTGAAAAACTCTAAAAAGCATGAAAGGCAAACTACTAAACATATTTAGTTTATATTCCTTAGGCAAAAGTAAGAACAAGTTCTCACAAGGAATCAACTAATCTGATTGAGAGAACAGACTTATTGCTTGAGTTAATCAAGATGCCAAGTTGTTCTTCGATGGTTCCAACACTTTTAGTTAGATCATGGAGGCTAGTATTCACATGATTTGCAAGAGTACCCATCTCACCAGCGAAGTTCTTGAGTTGTTCAAGTACTTCATCCATCCTTTTATCAAGATGAATTTCCTTTCCTTCTGTAGTTGCCAGATTCTGTACATAAGAGTGACTGGCTTCATTATCAGATGATTCTATACGAATCTTCTTATTTGGAAAGACAATTGTCCAGGTTTCTTCCCTTTTTCCTCCAGAGTCTGTCATCTTTGATGTAATCTTCTTAATCTCAAATTCAGAGATTTAAAGGATTGGACAAAAGGTTTTTCATGAGATAAAATCTCTTCCTTTAAGATAAACATCAAACAAGATTCTGGAGTCGCAGAAATTTCCCGACCGGTTCGGGAACCGAAAGGCAATCTGACAGAGTTTCCGTCTGACATCCCCTTTGCAGTATCCCTAAATCCTTATGCAGTGTCTCTGTTGTTACCAGGATTGTCTTAACAACAGAACTGCGCTTAGGATTTTAGTGGGAGGAGGATACTGAAGTCCTTGGTGACAAGGATATCAGCTTCTTTCTTTTTTTGCTATTTTTCAAGGTGTTATCAATGGAACTCGATTTTGCACCTTTACTTCTCAGTTTTCCTCCTTCATCACATTTAGTGTGATAGGAGCTTTGATATGGGCTCTGACTAGCTCTTTGATTCACATGATAGAAAGGACCAGTCTCCTTCTTCCCTTTCTCAACCCATACCTGTACCGGTTTTTTGAAAGAATTTCTTCTCTCAGGTTGTTGTTCAACCTTTCTTCCATGAGGTTTAACACGATAACCTTTACCTGTTTTTCTCTCATGATCACATTATTTGAGACTGGGTGAATGTGTTTTACGAGTATTTCTGCCACATTTTTGTGGAGAATTACTTTTTCCTGGTTTTAACTTCTTAGAAGTATCAGACTTAGATTTTGTCTGAGAAGATTTCTTCTTTTCCAGGTTGGGTTTCTTGATCTTAAGACATTGTGTGTTAATGCCCTTGCTCAATTTCTTGAGTAGATCTGAATCCCATTTTTTATCTCTTTCCAACAATTGTACTCTATGAAGTGTCGAAGAAAGTTTTCTACTTAGTTCTTCATTTTCTTGTTCAAGAATTCGACATTTTTCTTCAAGTAACTTGGTAACTAAATACCTTTTGTTTGCTAGAGACGAAGAACTCGTTACAGAATTCTCATCATCAAGACTGGGTGGGGACCTTTCCTGATGTACAGCAAAGAGAGTCATGTTTTTAACATTCTCTTTTACGGGATTTTGCTTTTGTGTAGCATCAAAAGCTTTGACCTTTCCACAATAGTCTTTATTTGGACATTCGGGAGACATGTGACCGAATCCAAGACATTTGAAACATTGTGGTTCATTGTCATTATCCCAATCTTTGCCTTTTGTCTTGCGTAGGTTATTGTACCTCTTCCTACCCCTCAGAACTCTTTTCACATGTTGAATGAATAATGATAAATCATTATCTTCATCATCTGTCTCGTGAGCTGAGTCTGTTTTCATGGCTTTCAGGCCTACTGTATTCTTTTGACCAGATTGTTTCTCATGGTCAAAGATTTTCAGTTTGGCAACAAGGTCACTTCTTTTTATATCTAAGCCATGCTTTTCTTGGATGGCATGTTTCTTGGATTCGTACCTTGAGGGTAGTGACCTCAGAATTTTACTCACAATGTCCCTTTCAAGAATAGTTTTACCATAGGTGTGAC